>JAIPRN010000169.1:0-83335 GCA_025469175.1 Geopemphigus sp. TES_GeoC_2020
TTACCATTTATTTTTTTATTTTTGTATACAATTAATAATTAAAATTTACAATTATATATAAATGGAATTAGAAAAGGAAATAAATTATTTATTAAATATAATTTAAATAAATACACTCAAGTCTCTTGAAGTATCATCACTACTGGAACTTCCTGATGTCAAAGTTTCTTCTTTAACTTTATTTACGGTGTTATCCGTTTTATCTTCTTTAATTTTTTCCTTTGCTTTATCTTTTTCCTTTTCTTTATCTTTGTCTTTTTCTTTATCTTGCTTATGTTTATGCTCATGTTTGTGCTTGTGTTTGTGTTTATGTTTTTTCTTGTCTTTCTTTTTTTTCTTGCTCTACAAAATAAACCAGATGTTGTGTTTCATTAAAATAAATAATATACATTTTAAAATATACATACAGAATTACTGGCTCCATCTATTTTACTATGATGATGGTGATGATGATGATGGTGATGATGATGATGTTTACTTTCACTTTGTATCATTACAGGTTTAATTGGTTGATCTTCAGATTTTATATTGAACATCCCAGGTTCAAAACCAATTGGTCCAGAAGAATTTGATATCATAATTCCAGGGAGTGAAGCTGAATTTTCAGAGAAATATCCCGTTTTTGATTTGCCTTCATTTAATTCAAACAATGGTCTACTAGTATTTGGGACTAAATTTACTTCTTCATCTTTTATTATTTCAATTTCTTCTTTGACATCAATCTACAATCATAGTTTATTTACAAACATTTTGTGATAAATAAAAGCCAAGGATTTGTTATGGAGTATTACTAAATTTAATTAAATTATACTTTACCTTAATCTTCTTTTCATAATGTAAATTATTATCAAATTCATCTTCTAAAGTATCATAATTTACTTTAATATCTTCAATAATTCCTGGGGTTTCTGGCTGCGCTTCATGATCAAAAGGTCTTTTTATACCATGTTCACTATTGGAATTATTATCTGGTTCAACAATAATATTTGGAAGTGTACAAGATTTTGCCTATTACACATAAAAACAAAATTATTGTAATTATTGTACTAACAACCTAAGTTGTTAAACTATTATTTGAATAAAATAAAATAATTAACCTCTACTTCCACTTTAATTGGTTTATACAATGCAGCAACTTCAGCACGTAAAATTTTTTGCCGTCCAAATAAAGTATAGTATAAGTCAACAAAATTACATCGTAATGTTGTATCATATGATAACAATGAACTATAACAAAATACTCATTATTGTAATTTATAATTAAAAATTAGTAACTATTTATTAAGGATATGTACACGCATTATCGACAAAATGAATTATTTACTTTCTTACTTGATAAGTTTCCATAAGTGATGCGCTAAATAATCATTATTTAAACGACTATTAGGTTTTTTTGGAGTGAATGGTGGGTTCTTACACAACATGCGAACAAGTTCATTTCTAACTTTTGGGTCTGAATCACTATCTGCTATATCTATAAGATATTTTAAATCATCCCAACGTCCGTCTAAACATGTAAAATCAACCAAAGCTTCTAATGCACAAAGCCTTACATCTAAATAATAAAATTAATATAATACAATTATAGGATAATATGAAATATTATAAATTATATTCAAACCAATAAAGTTGCCATATGACGAGTAAGAACGGAATATATTAGGATTATTAGGTAAATGACCAAACTTTTGTAATTTTCTAATCGCTTTTAAACATGATATTGTTATTGGATATTTATAAGTTTGTAAACGTTTCTCTAAATTTAAATGTTGTGTAATTTCTTCAAGTATTAATTTTGAATCTCCAGAGAGTGAATCTGCAGTAATATCACAGCTAGAATAAAAATTGAGTAAATTAAAAATAAAAGAATTTAAATTATTTTAACATTACATAATATATAATAATAATAATATGAATACAATTTTAACTCTTACGCTTTTTGCATTAATGATATTACTGGTGTAATTGTTGCACCAAGAGCATCGATCAAAGAAGCTCTATAATAATTATCAGAATATCTATTTTTACTATTATCATTATATTTAAATAAATCTAATATAAACTTCAAAATTTCAGGTGGACAAATTCCATGAGAATTTCTCAAACCAGCCATTGCAACTGGAATTGTCTAAACAGATTAGTTATCATTAATTTTATTTGTTATATAATATATTACTTTTATTTGTAATACCTTTTGAAGGTAGTAATGTTGTAGGTTTGAGAAATTATTTTGTTTTGTTATATGTGGACATGAAAATGAACCAAACATTTTTTTAAATGTTGCTAACATAGCTGGGGGTCCTGTCCAATTGGTCACCATTGCATTTGCAATCTATTACAAAACAATAAAATACATAATATAAATAAAATAAAAATTAAATTAACTAATAACTATATTTTTACATTTCATACCTTAGTTAAACAATGAGCTGCTTTACACCGAACATGAATATACACTTGTTCATTTTCAATAATATCACATAGAGCATTACGTGTAGCAATTGTTGGAAATTTATCAAGAGCAACCACTGCTTCCATTTGAGCAGTTATATCTTTTTCATGACGTAATTGATAGTTCCACTGATATTCAGGTTGTTCTATAATACAACTACGTAAAATAGTCATTTCAGGATCTAATCGAATCCATAACACTGGTGAGTCATTACTGAAATGAAATAGAGTAAAGATGTAAGTATATATTTAGTATGAATTAAATCAATATTGTTAACAAACTATAGATGATAAAAATAAATAATTTTGTATTTGGATTATTTTAATCAAATTATTTAATTAATAACAAATATAACGTTTAACTTCGTAAAGCTGAATTCAGATTATAAATAATTTAACATATTATATAATAAGTATAATGTATATCATAATACGTACAACATATTCACCAATACAATTAATAATAATAATAACAACAAAGATTACTTTTATCTAACTTACTCCATAGCATTTAAATCAATATCCACTTCATCTCCTGTACACAAAGGAATCTTTTTCTTCTTATTCCGCCTACTTTTTGAGTGGCAGGTAATGTCCGCTCGTGCTATATTACCTTCAACTTGCAAAGTATGTTTAAATGGACCATCTAATTCTTGAATACTGACTAATAATGGGCCAACATATTTTCGAATTCCCTTTTGAGAAACAGCATCTTGCTTAATTTCCAATTCCAATGTATTCCTAATGAAGAAAGTCAATGTAATTAACACAACATAATATTTTAAATGTATTGTAAATTATACCTCTTTCTGTTAAACACAAATGTACAAGTAAATTTAGCATGACCTCCAGTTCTGACCCATTGATCAATAAATACAGACATATCTATACCAGATACCGTAAAAATCGTTTTATTAAATATATTTGTGCTGATTAACATATGGCCCCATAAACCTGAGCTCATTGGATTTTGAGACGCATTACTTGCTAAAGATAAATGTTTATTTAAAACCTATATTATTAAAAAATAAATTGTATTTAAGTAACTTATTTATACTGTATTTTTTATTTAAAAATTATACCTGTAATAATAATGAATACCCAATTCGATTTTCCAGCATTCTTAATACAAGATGTGCTTTTTTAGTCATATAATGAAAGTAACGAGGGGATATCGTATGTAAACTACAAGTAGAAAAATAAAAATCTGATGTTTCATTAGAATTTTGACCATTATTAAATGATAATGAAAATCCAGGATTGGAAGATCCACTTGGACTTATAAGACCACTCTTTATTGGAGCTGGCTGCTGAGTTGGATCTAGTACAATAGGCCCAATTTCTTCTTCATAACGTACTAAACTTGTTAATTCCTACATTTAAGATAATTTAAATAATATTTAACATTCTATTATTATATTAGAAAAGTATACATTATGAATCCATTCTCGATAAGGGTTATTGCCAAAGCATTTTTTCGCAAATAGACCAGACATGTACAATGCTATGCCACATGTTAGCCACCAATCTGACCAATTTTGAGTTGAAATAAAACAGCCAAAAAATTGTTCTGCCATAACTTGAGCCAAAATTTTCTTTGAAATATAAACTTGATCAATAATTTGTTTGGGATGCAATAAATTAACACTTTAAAAATGTTTAAATATTATTTTTTTATGTATTATTTAATAATTTTTAATTTTATACCTCATAATACCCAATGATGCGTAAGACGCATAATCTGTAGGAGTTTCATCAACAAATACTTGTTTGTAACAACTATAAGGATAACCATTAGACAATGTATCTTCATAAAACTCTAGTGCTTCATGGGTGTATTTCGCAACTGTTGGTAGAAGTTCCGAAAGTCCCGGTAAACAAAAGTGAGTTATAATATGCATAGTTGGATCAACATAAATTTCAAACGGTCTAAAATAACATTTTATATTTAAATTGTCTTAAAATGAGTGACTTTTATAATATTAATTACCCAACAGCTAAAGCTATATTTGGTGCACAAGTAGGCATTGATAGATTATAATAATATGTTTTACGCCTTAAATCAGGGGCTGCAACCACTTCAATTAAATCACCACATGATACTGCAACCATATTTTCATCAACTGTAAATTCCAAATCCCATGTACATGGTTCTGCATAACTATCAACACATGGAAACCATAATCGAGATGAATTCTCAAAACACATGGTAAACATGTGAGCTCTCCTCTAAACATAAATATTAACATTATATAAAATAAATATATAAAAATTTTAAATAATTTGAAGTTAGTAATTAAATTATACCTCCACTAATGAGCCATCACCTTCTGGAATAACAAAATGAACACCACCACTAGGCTGTTCTAGAGAATATTCTACACTTATTTTAATACTTGTTCCATCATTTATAGATGATACAATTTCTATTGGCAAACTTATAACTAATTCACCATTATTATTATCAGGATCAGTTATTTGAGCTGCATTTAAATGGCATGTAGAAAAAGCGGACAATGTAGGTCTAAAATAGAATATTAGTCACTATATAAATTAATTTTAAAAATATATAGGTATTGGCTTGCTCTCACTCTTCATCTTTAATATCTTGAGTAATATCAACAAATGGATCAAAATATTGGAAAGGAACTTCAATATTTTCATTAACAGTAACACGATATATACGACATTGTTTTGCATTTAACTTTATAATTTTAAGATTATTCTTCAATGGAATTATTGTTAATTCTACCATTCCCTAAAAAAATACGTTATATTTTTTATTAAATATTGAATAATTATAAATATTAAAATATATATTTACCAGGATATTTTTTCGTTGAAAACTTATACCTGTTAAACTAACTAATTGATGGGCTGTAAAATTTTAAAAATAATGTTAAACTAAATTATCACATAGGTTTATTAAAATTGTTTCAAAAACAATTTTAGGTAAAAATTATAAAATAAACTAATACAAAATACAGAAAATATGTTTAAATTGTTTTTGATATTCAAATAAATCAGTAGAATAATTAAATTTTTGTATACCCAATTTACTAACGATTTAAATAGTAAACACTATAATACATAAATTAAAGTATTATGTTTATTTCAACATAAACAAATATTAACAATTATATATATTTAATAAAGAGTAAAAAATCAGAATTGGAAGACTAAGAGTTTAACATTTCAGAACGTAACCTACATTTATACGAAATTATTTAAAGAATCATTACCACCAAAAAATGTATGTCAAAAATACTTATATTTTATAAGGTCTTGCGTTATCTCCAGTCCTGTCCTTCTTCATGGTGTTGAATACGTTTAAATTTTACAAAATGTATTTATTCCAGATTACACATTATTATTAAACTCGTTATTGACAAAAATTTAAAAGGATATTTTAAAAGATATTGTATGTAATGTATTGACATTTGTTTATTAAGTTTGAAAACCATTTTTATTAAAAAAATTAACTGAAAAGTAAGCACTTGTAAATACCGAAATGTTCAATATATATTTTAAACATAATTATTCAATTAAATTATAATTAAAAGTACGCAAAAAAACAAACTGAAGCCTCGTTAATCTGATAACACACCATAGTCCATAAACAGTTACTAAGATTTTATTGTGTTGTGACCACTAACGTAAAATAATAATAGAACTTATCATACTTGTAGAAGATAAGAACGGAACATTTCCTATCATTAATTCGGTGATTCAAAGGACATCTAAATTTTGATCGCTCCAAATAATAATATAAATTATACTATAAATTCTCAAAATGTTTAATGAGTATTAATTTGTTATATAATATTTATTGAACGCATTTTACATTTTAAAGACAGGATATCATTTTCATAAGATAGATTGCGCTAAGAGTTAACGCATATCACTAAATTATTAAAGGTGCAAATAATTTGAAAATTTAAATATTTTATTAATTTCAAATTATCTTCTTGATCAAACTTATTAATAATCGTTGACTTATGTACAATGGAAAACTAGGTAATATGGGATTTCCATGTTGTTATTGTAAACATGTTTACTTTTGCTTTAGAGATAAAAATAAATTATCCTACCAATAAGACGTTAACTATTTTAATCACGTGACAAAAAACAGACATCTTGATTTAATGCAGATTATTTACAAATGCAAGTAATGTACAACAAATAACCCACATATATTAATTTCATCATTGGATATTATGGTTTGGTAACAAAAAAAACTAACATAACATTTGTTTTAGTAAATATTATTATCAATGTTGTTTTTTCCTTTGAGTAATTTGATTTTTGGTAGGCTGTTAATGAGTGTAATTTTTGATTGGTAAATTTTTAACTGACGGTTAGTATTGATATTTTAAAATTATAATTTAAAGTCTATTCAGTTAAATTTATGCGAACATAATATTTGTGTTTTGAATGAGTTGTAAATTCGTAAATACATTTTAGAGCATTTTTTTTGTTAACGAGTAGTACTTATAAAATGAATTTTATACTATTGGTATTTGATCATTAATTCTTATGGTTGCTAAAGTAAATAAACGTAGTGTAATTATTTTTAAAATTATGAGATCTAACTAAATCTTTATCCCTTAAACGTTTTACTTATTTACGTATGTATATCTTGCATAGACATTTTATTCTGATTTTTATTATTTTATTTTGGCCAATTTTTCTAATTTAATTTATATCTTAAGATTATTATTTGATTAGTATTGGTTAAATGTCTAATCGATATTTAAAAGTTTTATATATATAATAGATTAAATTATGTTATATTATTATATGATTTATATAATACATTCTTATAAAACAATCTGTTTGATAATATAAGAACATGAATACTAATCAAAATATAATGCAGTGTATGTCTTATTTAAGATACATAAATATTACATTTATATAAATTACAGTTTTGTAATTCTAAAGTTTAATATCTATTAACAAATTTAAATATAAGAACATGTGTGTTCTCTTGTTAATTTCTATCAATATTTTAATTTTAAAGTGAGATGTTTATTTCTAATAATAATTTATTTTTGATAGATTTATTTATATATATATACCACTTTAACACATTTAACAAATAAAGACATCAAATAATGAGTTTTCTTATGTTTTGTAATGTATAGATTTGGATCGACATATTTCTTACATTTATATTTTCTTATATTTGTAAAACTAAAATTACTTTCATTAAGAAATTAATACATTATAAATTGTGAAAAAATAGCATTAATTGTGGATAAAATGAAAGAGAATATGTTTATGTGTTCTTAATATATAATGAGAAAAATTAAGCCATAAGCCGTGAGAGATATAATAGAAATAAATGTGAATGGAAAGAGAGAAGAAGACCAAAGAAGTTAGGTAGATGGTATAGAGTTTTATGAGGATAATTGACATAAGTAAACAAGAGGTATGAGATTGAATCATATAGAAGTATATTATTAAATTGACCTACCTTATAAAGTTATATAAGAGCAAAATAATTTTCTTCAGACACACAGAAAAAATTAATTTCTTAAAGTGATTAGCAGTTTAATATCAATAAAACATCGATAAAACAAATGTAGATATTTAAAATTTAAATTCATCTTGAACATTAAACTTTAATGACTGTATAAACATGTGTAGAGTAGGCTTATGCCCCTTTATTTATATATCATGTTTTTTTATAAATGACACTTTGATCTGAAACATAGTTGTCTAAAAGAACATTGTTAAGGCTACTCAATTAGTAAGTATATAATGCCAAGCAATGAACAAAAATAGTGTGATTTTATTTTATAGGAAGATTTTGAACATCTTAGGATAGTGGGATTATCATTAATAACAATTTATATTCATAACTAATAGAAATACATAATACGCTTAGAAGCTCTTTAATCAGGTCTTATTAATTTTACTGTATCCAATTAATTATTAGAACAACAAATAAATATACAATTTAAAGGTAATAATTTGGATTAGGCTTTATTGAATAATATTTTGTTGAACTTAGAGATGCCAAGTTTTTATAAAAATCTTAATAGAGTATAAGAGTTGAACAAAAGAAATGTATTTAGATTCATAAATAATTCAATATTCATTAATTATTTTAAATGCATATTTGATACTTACTAAAAAAGTTACTTTTAATATTTAATTTGTGGCTAAATTTATTTACCTAAATTTATTTTATTTTAATTATGGAATTATTATCTTAAATTTCTCCAAAATTTAGTAACATAATTATATTAAAATTATATAATAGTAAAATTAATAAAAAATAATCATTTTCTTAATAATCTATGACAGATAATTATTTTTATCGAGTTATACATTTCTTTTCATTTTAGAGATTAGATATGTTGCGGAAATTTGCTGAAGGTAAAATTGTTAAAAAGATTTTACCAGGATCTGATACTCAAAGTACTATTCCAAGATCTGATTATGACTCATTTGCATCACATTCAAGTTATAATTTTTATGACCATGATGGTAGAGATTATGTTAATACTGGTTTGGAAGAATATGATAGAGATGATGAGTATGAAGAGGTAATGTTTTTATTAATTTATTCAGATATATTATTTAGCGTTAATAAGGTAAGTACAGATAGTTTTATATACATTGTATTATTTTTTTCTTGTGTATGTATTTACATTTGTCCAGTCATTTTTACTATCTAAAGAAATGTCGATCATTTATAGTTTTATTCTTATTATACAAAGACTATCGACGTGTGCATGAATTATGTGGAGATTGGGTTAAGTGGAGGTTGAGGACCAAGGTGGCCAACCCTAAATAGTTAGGTAAAAAGCGAAGAAGAATTAGATTCTAAATTATTTACACAATCTTATTGATTTACTCTTAAGATTTTCAATGCTTTCCATAATTCATTACTGATAATGATATTTTTGTTGGTAGTTTATAAATGCTTAATGTGGGTCTTTGTCAGATTTGTAATATTTAGCGATTTGACTTGAACAAAAAAATATAAATTATTGATTTACCTTTTTTTAAAAAAACATTGTTAGTCTCCAGCAGTTTCTTCTACAGATTGAATTTTATTCCTATAGTGTTGATGTAAATACATTATAAATTGTTTATCTATTAAAAAAATATAATTAGTCACTAGATTTATTATACATTTTATATATTAAAAATCTTACTCTGAATTATAATTTCAAATGTGTACATAGTACACGAGTATATTTATTGTTTAGATTATTTAGATAAATAGGTAATATAAATAATTAAATAGAATCTTTTTTTCTAGTTATCAAAAGCAGCCATAATAGGTTCAAATATGAGTTGTGTTGATAGCATAACTTATGCTGGTTCAATTGCAGATCTCAAAGATTTAGATGTAGATGAAATTAAGCTTTTTAAAAATTATAAATTCAAAGATCCGTTAGATAATTCAAATAATTTAGAAATTGCAAGATTTAGAGAGAAGGTAATGTATTAATATTTCAATATTTTGTGTTGGATTATATATTTTGCTTATACATTTTGTTTTAGTGGTGTATTCTGTTTGTTACTTTATGTTGTACTCCTTAGTTTTCTTTAAATATGGATTTTTTTAACCGTTTTAATTAACTTGGCAAAAAAACACATTTCATTTTTGTTTTAATTATTAATATTTCATCAAATAGATTAAGTTTTTAGAATAGAAAATAGTAGAGTATATAATATAAAATGGTTTTGTTATTAACAATTTTAGCAATTTTCACGTTTTTATAATTAATTTCTTCATTTACAAAAAGTAATGTATAAGTACCATATTAATATATTACATAAATATTAAAGGTAAAACGATTTAACTATATGTATAGTTTTTAACTATCAATGTCATACTAAACATTACATATTTAATTAGTGAACTTAAAATGTCTAACTAATATATTAAATTAATAATGTTAAAGCTATTTTTAAATATCTAACTAACCCTACTATTTATTTAGTTTAATGTTGATACTTTTCTATTCATAAGCAACTGTGTCAGTTTGAAACTTTTATTTAATCTAATATTTGGTTAAATATCATTTATATCTATTTTATGTTTTTATATATTTATTTATTTTATTTTATGCAGATTATTCAAACAGTAAATAGTAATAGTACTGTTTTAGTAACTGGTGTAACAGGATGTGGTAAAAGTACACAAGTTCCTCAGTACATTTTAGATGACTGTATGAGTAGAAAGAAATTTTGTAATATAATTGTTACTCAACCAAGACGAATAGCTGCAATTTCAGTCTCTAAACAAGTCAATAAAGAACGTGGTTGGAAAAATGGACTTTTAGTTGGTTATCAAGTTGGCAGAAAAAAAGAATTTGATCCTAATACTACAAAAATTCTGTATTGTACTACAGGAATTTTATTGCAAAAAATTATTAAAGCAAAAAGTCTTTCTGAATTCACTCACATTATTTTAGATGAAGTTCATGAAAGAACATTGGAAATGGATTTTTTATTACTAGTTATTAAGAAGTTATTAAAGATGAATTCAGAGTCAACTCGTGTAAGTGATTAAATTTAATACGCACACAAATATAAATATCTTATAATTATTTATTTATTTTAAAATAGTAAATGTCGTTAAATAATTTTAATTTTATGTCATATAATACTGTAAATATATTTAGTTCTATTTAATGTTTAGGTTATTTTGATGTCTGCTACTGCAGAAACATTTAAATTATGTGATTATTTTATGGAATATTATGGACCACCTCATAATAAACATGTTGGTGCACCTGAAATTAAGGTCTGCGATAAATTTAACTATAATATTACTAATTACTATTTGGATGATTTATATGGATTTATACCGTGTGTAAGTAAATATTTATTGCGTTACATAATACTTTTTTATAAAGTTTTGAAAGTTCTATAAAAAAAAAAAATTGTTTTTAATAATTTTTAGTCCCGAAGAATGGAATTAGACAAACCCCAGATAGATGAAGCTGGTTATGAAACTGCTATTCAATTGGTTAAAGGATTTGACTGTTTGGAAAATGAAGGAAAATTTACTCAAAGAGCATCTGTTCTAATATTTTTACCTGGTATTTTTGAAATTGAAGAAATACATCGACTTATGGAAGATATAATGAACACTGAGTAAGAGTTTTTACATTTTATTTGGAGATTTATTAAAATAATGTTAATTTTAGAAATTATAAATGGTCTCTTGTACCATTACATTCATCAATTACTAGTGAAGAACAGGATCGTGTTTTTGAAAAGCCACCTTTGAATTATCGTAAAATTATTTTGTCCACAAATATTGCAGAAAGTTCTATTACAGTTCCTGATGTGGTATATGGTAAATACTAGTAATTTAAAACAATAATTATATTTTATGTGTCATTTTATTTGTCTTTTTAGTGATAGATTTTTGTTTAATGAAACAACTAAAGAATGAGATGAAATCCAATTATTCTATGTTAGTTATGACTTGGGCATCTAAAAGTAATTGTGAACAAAGAGCAGGAAGAGTGGGTCGAGTTGCGGATGGTAGAGTTTATAGACTTGTTACTAAAAATATGTTTAATGTAAATAGTCAAATAATTTTTGTTTAAACTTAATATATGAATAGAGGCAATTTCTATATTAGGAACAATTTGATAATGTTGAATTACCAGAAATGAGCCGTTGTTCTCTTAGTCGTATTGTTTTAATGTCTAAAATATTGGACATGGGAACACCGAAACAAATTCTTGCAGGTGCATTAGATGTACCAAGTTTTAAAAATATTGTTCTCACAATACTTTCTCTTAAACAGGTAATGTTTCAACATGAATTTATTTGTATACATTATATCTTAACAGTTATTAGTATTTTAACATTTTATATAATGTTTCTATTACCCAAAATGTATGTGTTCAATGATTAAAAAAAAAATTTTCAAATTAACTACTATATATCTGTTAAGGGTTTTTAAGGTTGTACATTGATAAAGTTTATTGGAATATGTATTTTAAAATTAATAATTTTTCCTTCCATTTAATAAAATCCAATTTTTAATTGTTTATTATTTTAAGGTTATTGATATTACTTTTTATATTTAGTTGTATTAGATAATATGAGTTATTAGTTGAATATTTTGTAAATGTATTAAATTTTGAAGGATTTTGTTTTTAATTGAATTTAGGTAGGAGCACTATTGCCAACAGTAAATGGAGTAATTTCATTTGCGGATGGAGATATAACATTTATGGGGAAGGTAATGGCACATTTACCATTGGAACCACCTATGTCAAAATTAATTTATTTCGGATACATTTTTAATATTTTGAATGAAGCTATAATAATGGGTAAATATTTTTATTAAATTAGCAATTATATATTATAGGAACTGATGATTTTCAAAGTAGTAGTTTTAAATAGTTTTAATCTAAATTTTACAAATATATTTACAAGTACAATAATGTTTAAAATCTTATAGTTATATTTGAAAAATTTGGTGTATGTTGGTGTTTAAAATAAACTTATATTAAAGTTAAAATATTTATATTACGTTAAAATGAATTAAATAATTGTTTAACATAATTTTTTTCTCGTAATAAACATTACTATTTTTGGTTTTATTGCAAAATAATGTGTATTATATATTCACTTTTAAAATTCATTTTATTTAATAGGTTATACTTCTAATATTAATAATTATATATATTTGCAGCGTGTGGTTTATCAATAAAAAGTATATTTAGTCAACCTTTTAATAAGCGTTTGGAAGCATATACACAAAAGATAACATGGGCTAATCATTCTTGTAGTGATCCAATTGCTTATATTGGTCCATACCAAGTACAAATAATTTTATAATTCTTTTATTATAAATATAGTAATAATTTGTTAACTATATATTATAGAGTTGGCTTGAACATAAGCCAAAATTTGATCGGAATCGGAATCTCGAGAAATCATGGGCTCAAAAAAATTATATACAATTATCAGCAATGAGAGAATTATATGATTTAGTTGATGATGTGACCAATAGATTAAAAAAAAATTTTGGTATAGTAATGAATTCTGGTAAAATGAAATGGATTAAGCCTGAAGAAAAAGCAATGGCTTGTAAGGTAATATAATTAAACAAAGTTATATTTTAAAAAAAAAATATTTGTATTTAATAATTTTTTATTTTTAAGGTAATATTAGCTGGAGCATTTTATCCAAATTATTTTATACGTGGTATATCAAACGCATATATGGATGAACATGAAGTACTTAAATTATTAGACGAACATGATCCTAATAAAACTGTTTATTTTACTGGGTTTCCAATTGACCAACCTAAAGAATTATATAAAGAATCTCTTGAAAATATGTTTCCTAATAACTTTGTAGGAAAACCTACAGCATATTTTAATACTTCAAAGTAAGGAAAATGTATAAATAAAAAGAATCACTAATTTTAATCCTAAAATATATTAAGAAAAATCACTGTTTAAAATAGAATTTCCATTTAGTAATGTGTTTTTTATTTATAGCAAAGTTTATATAGAATTTCCAATGTCAAATATAAATAAAACATTCAGTAGTAACAATAAAGAAAAAGAAAGTCAGATAATACCAGGCAATATAAGTTTTGGTGTTTATGTAGCTATAAAAATGTATCAACTAAAATTTGATTTTAAAATACCATTATTAAAGTAAGTACATTTTTAGTCGTGAAACTTATATAATTTTTGATTATAAATGTTCATTAAGTGTACATTTAGGATTACTCGGTATAAATAATTACAATTAGTCATTAAAAAGAATTGTGTAGTTAATTTGTCCCTATAATTATATTATTTATTTAGGCCTGTAGATGCAAAAAAAAAAGTTGAATTGTTATCAAAACAACTAGCTGCTCAGAAAATTTTGGAACAGGAAATATTGCCCGTTAAAAAATGTATAATTGAAGAAATTGATTCAAATACTGATATTATTCACATAACAGTATCGCATGTTAGTACAACTGTTATGGTTATATTATATTACAACATTTTTGGGTGTATTAAAATA
The DNA here is from genome assembly GCA_025469175.1 of Geopemphigus sp. TES_GeoC_2020. NCBI lineage: Eukaryota > Metazoa > Arthropoda > Insecta > Hemiptera > Aphididae > Geopemphigus > Geopemphigus sp. TES_GeoC_2020. The sequence goes on from JAIPRN010000169.1 coordinate 14,473, forward strand.
CAGAAGTACTTTCATTAAAACATCTCTTTTGAATAAAAAATTTATATCAATATATTTTTGAAATGCCCTTATTTTTTAGACTTTATTTACATTGTGTTATCTATAGTATATACTTATATATTTTACATGTATTATAAATTTACAATTTTATACACAATTGTTAATAAGAAATTAAGTATACCATTATAACATTTATATTAATTATTATATAGGTTGAATCTGTCGATTGTTTTTGGGCTCAATTATATGATGATTTTAATAAACAAAAAATGTTTAATATATGGCATATTGTAAATTCAGAAAAAATGAAACTAGCCAATATTGATCCATGTAATTTAAAAATTGATGATATTTATATTGTGGAATATAAAAATGAAAAATATAGGGGAAAATTAATTTATTTCCTTCATGGTTCTCAAGAAAAATACAAAGTAAAATACTTTTTTATATATTCTTATATATATATCACTACAACATTTTCTATTACAGTTTTCATTGATAGACTTTGGAGAGACTGTAGAATTATATATTAACAATATTTATGAAATTATGGATAAAGATGAAAAACGTAAAATTTATAATATTTCATCATTGGCATTCCAATGCACAATTGCTAAAGTGCGTCCAGCAATTAATCATGGGAAATTTAAGAGGACCTGGTCTAGTGAAGCTAATGATGTGTTTAAAGAACATAGTCTATATCCTAAAAAATTATTTGGAAAAGTGAGTTTTAAAATAATTTTATTTTTTGAACAAATTATAAATTATATGAAAACTAATGTTTTTGTACAATTTAGTTTGAAATGTATGTTTTAAACAAAGTGTTTTTCTTATATATGAATATATATATATATATACTTAGTAAATATTTTATTTAGATTTGGTTATCTTGAATATTTATCTAATATTCATTTTTTGTTTATACAAATATTTCAAAATATATTATGGCAATAGTAACATATATTTATTGTTATTTTTCATCTATAACATATTTTATAACTACAATTAATCTCTTTGTGTTTTAGATATATTCGATAGTTAATGGGGTTGTATCGTTTGACGATTTGAAATTTGGTGATGGAGAGAATATTATTTCAATTCCAGAATTTTTAATTAACAACAAATTAGCTACTCGATCAGAAGACTGTTTTGCTTCCAAAGTAATGTAGAAGATATTTAAAAAATTAAAATAGCATTTGTTTGAATGTACACAGTTAATTATTGTTTTTGAAACTTGAAATTAATAGCTTTAAATGTAAACGAAAGAAAAAAAATATTAATAGGTAGCCATCAAAATGAATACTGTTGCTCACACTATTTTGATAGCTGCTGTATCACATTTTCTCATTGATTCGATCATTAATTAATAAAATTTATAACTTATAATTTATAAGTTCCAAATAAAATTGTTATATTTTTGTTCCTTTTATAATATATTATTTTATTTATAGATTGATCATGAAAAAAGGTCAAAGAATATTGGAGGAAACATTAACAGCAAATTGTTCCAAAAACCAAATTTAGATATTTATTTTAAGAGTCCTACAAAAGAAGAGTCATGTACAATGGTATGTTATATTTTTTTAATAAAATAAAATAAGATTAAAGTGCGTAGACCATTATTTTATTGAAATTGGAATTAGTTTTATTACGCATACATTTTACATTTTAAGATGCTTTCCCAAGAACTTTAAATTAATAAGTATTAATTCATAATTAATTAAATTTTAAATTATGAAAAATATTTTTGAACTCGAAACTAAAGTTGAATGAATTTTATTAAATCAACGATTTTGAAATACAATTCACAATATTATAAGTGCATTCGTATTTTGTTTTATAAATACATGATGTATTAGTTAAAAATGACCACTTAAATAAAATTACTAAATTGTATATTTTAAAATTAAGTATTTTTATTTTGTCTTAAAATTTTTAGATAACACAAATATCCCAATGTGTGATTTCTCTCATAGGCTGCATTTTATAGTAACAAATTGTGCATAGATATTTTTAATACATAAATTAATATTTGTTTTAAATTTTTATAATTAGTTATACTTTAGACTCAAATGTACCTAGTGTTGTGACATACTAAATTAAAATTTTTATACCTTCTTTAGTATTCAATCTCACCCTCCTTACTATCGTTTTAAAAACAAACTCTTACCCTTAAGTGCCTCCAATAGGTGGCTTCTTATAGGAGGTCCTTCAAGCCAAATTGAACGCTTATTACATAATAATAATTACAGATTGTGTATTAAATAATAAAAAATTTAAAAATATATATATTTAATATTTCAGTGGAAACATTACTTTAAAATTGCATAAAACAATAGTTATTTCAATCTGTTTCATTATTTAATAATTATTTATTTTTCATTTAGCATTATTTAAAAGGACCATTTAGTCCACTAGAAATGTCAGTTCATGGAATAAATCGTAATAGTATTACTAAAATTATCAAAATTGAAAGTCAATCTGTTAATTCTGTTCTATTAGATACTGATCCAAATGATTACCACGAAAGGCACGTATAGAAAACTTTATTTACACGTAAATTATTTTATTTATATAATTATTTTATTAGGTTATTTGTTGCTGGAAATATATGTATGAATGAAAATGATAGATTAACCCTTTGGGATACAACTATGATGCCAAATATTCCAGGAATGCCAGCTATTATTTGTCTTATGTTTTCACCTTGTGTAGAAATTAGGTATATATGCTTTAAAATATTATAATTATAACTGTAAAATAATGTTATAAGTTCTGTTTGTAGGTATAATAATTCTTATACAAAAATGATTGGTGCAATATGTGGATTAGGCTATGACCCAGAAACATCGCGACCATTATTTGAAGAAAATGATATTGAAATCATGTTTGATACTGTCGTGGATCATACTTTTTTAAACAAAGTAAATTAAATCATCTTCAATCAATTTTTTTTCTTAATATATGTATTTAATATTATTATTAATAGATAAATGTCATAAGAATGCTATTAAATAGATGTGTAAATCCGGAAGATGAAGAAGGGCCTGGTGATATTTTCCAAATACAACATAGTTTACAAGCATCATTAATAGAGTATGTAAACCTTTTAATTAGCAATAACTTTATACTATTGCTCTAATTGCAATGGAAATGCATAATTTTTTTAAACTTTTAAATATAATTTTTTTTGAAAAATACTTGGGTTTTATTAAAAAATACAATTTTATTTAATTACATATTGTAATTTAAAAAATACTGTAAAAAACTGAGACAAATTCTATTAAACACCCAATTAATTGTATTTCAAATTGACCACATCACTACAATTTGCTTTGCTATCATTTTATTTTGTAACATAAATATAAAAAAAATAATAATCTTAGGACTTTGGTTACAAAAAACTTTTAAAATTTGATGTTTGGTTAATAACTTTTTTAAGGTATTCAAATCTATGCCCTAATTTTAAATTGTTTACTAAACTGTTTAAGTAAGTACATCTTTAATCTAAATTTTTTGATAATAGTATATTTAGTCTTCCTGCCAAATTTAAACCACCAGAGACATTGTCAAAAAGATATATGTGGGGAACTATTCCAAAATCAAGACTGCAATCACCATATCTAGAAAATAGCCCTGTTAATCATCCAATGGCTGGTTCTGATGTTTATAAACTATTATGGGGTGTTATATTATCATCACAAATGTCTGCTGCCGAGTGTAAAGAAATATTGTATAAATTAAGCAAGATAAAAAGATTAGAAAAAGGGTATATTACCTATTTAAATAAAAAAATATATAAAATTTTAATAACAAATTTTATGTCTAAAACTATTTTCAGATTTCTTTTTGACCATTATTCCAGTGAATTAAGTTTAGAAGAATTAAGCTGCCCGTTGTGTCAATTAACATTTTCCAACAATATGTCCATGAGAATGCATTTCAATAATTACCAGCATATTGAACGTTACAAATATGCTAAAAATGAATTAACATTTTTCTATAAGGGACCCGAAATAGACATGCAACATTTGTGAACTATTATTTTATATTAATTATGTCCATTATATTTATCCTTTTATGTAATGATTATGAAAAAAAATTATTTCAAATTTTGTACTATTACAGTATTTTTTGTGCATTTTAATTAACATTATTTATATTATAACGAAATATATTTCATTTTATTGTTAATGATCGGTATACCTTATACCTATTTTTAAAGAATAATTGAAAATTACTATAAAAATATTTAGTCTTATGCAATGTGCACTTAAAAGATTTATTTTATACATACTTTCTATCGTTTATAATGGAAATTTTTCCAATTGTACTGATTTCTTATGTTTGGTGTTTTTTCGAATTAACTTTTGCAATAGTATTATTAGTTTTAAGACTAACTACAATTTTTAAATTATTAGTTTATATGAAAACAGAATTTTTAACATTTTTAATTGTTAAAAATTGATCAAAATTTGTTTATTAATTTAATTTTACAAGAATGTATCAATCAAAATAAATATATTAAATGTAACAATACCATTTATTTTAAATTATACAACCAAAGAAATCCAAGGAAATAATATATGTTAAACTATATTCGATAGTTAAATAATTATATAAATAAAATAATTATAATTGTCTTAAGCGATAATTAATGAATATAATATAGCACATACTAAATAATATACCGATATATATTAATATTATGAAATACTACAAAAATTAAAACATGATTAAGCAGAATCCATATAATTACAACTTTTATATTCTTCGAATCAGTTCCATGAATTTTAAAGTATTGGTTCATACTTGTTACGTTTCTTTTTTTTCTTTTTTGATTTGTAATCATCTAAAATAAAATGTGCACATTTGACAAATTTTATATTACACGCACATATATATATATAGGTTTTAAGGTAAGAGTAGGTGTGCACCAGGGATCGGCTCTAAACCCCTACCTTTTCTCGGTAGTATTGGATGAGGTTACAAAGGAAATACAGAAGAAGGTACGATGGTGTATGTTGTTTGCGGATGATATTGTGTTGGAAGGAAAAAGTAGGGAGGAAGTGAATCAAAGACTCGACGTGTGGAGATTAGCTCTAGAAGAGAAGGGATTAAGGATTAACAGAAGTAAGACAGAGTATATAGAGTATAAATTTGAGGAAAAGGAACAAGTAGATGAAACAAGATGTGGAATGACAATAGATGGGGATGAGATAAAGGAAGTTGAATGTTTTAAGTATTTAGGGTCTGTCGTACAAAAGAACTGTGGGTTTGATGAGGATGTAAAGCATAGGATTAGGTGTGAGTGGATCAAATGGAGAGAAGTGTCTGGTGTTCTGTGCGATAAGAGAATTCCAATGAGACTGAAAGGCAAGTTCTATAAGAGTGTAGTGAGACTAGCAATGTTGTATGGTTCAGTAGTGTTGGGCGGTGAATAAGAAAATGGAGCAGAAAATGAGCGTAGCCGAGATGAGAATGCTTAGATGGATGAGTGGGATGACAAGAGAAGATAGGATAAAAAATGAATATGTAAGCATAGGAGTAGCGGCGATTATGGATCAAATGAGGGAGAATAGACTTAGTTTGAGCATGTTATGAGGAGAGAAGATTTGGAAGCAGTAAGAACAATTATGGAATTGAGTGTGGAAGGAAGAGGAGGAAGGGGAAGACCAAAGAAGAAGTGGTTGAACAGGATTGGGAGATCGGGGCAAATGGAGGTTTAAGACTAAGGTGGCCAACCCCAAATAGATGGGAATAAGGCGAGGATAATGATATATATATACGCAAGGCAATATTTTTATCATATTAAGAAAACTCAACAGTAGAAGTGTTAATGTATGACAAAAAATGTAAATGAAATATATTTACCATTAATTTCGAATTTTTTAAATTTAAAGCAGAAATAAAATAACTTTAAACACTAAAAATTATAAGTTAATTTGATACAGTTCTAATTAAAAATTGAAGATAGATATACCATGTAAGTTCATGGTAGCCACTGCATCTTCCAATATGCTATTCATTGATACTGGGTTTGGTTTAGAACCAAGTACTGGCCATTGTAAAGATGCATTAGTTTTAATCTTATCGAGTGACGAGTTATTTACGTTTTCATTTTGTAACGCCTAAATATAACAACATGAATACATTTATTATTTTAAATATACCTTATATAATTTTAGCGATAGATAAATTAAGTATACTATTGAAATTTTAAAATACTACTGCTATCATAAAATTTATTTAAAATGTCTTAAAATATTAAAATAAAATTTACTATTAATTAAGAATTAGAATTTTGTTGTAACCAATATTTACTAATAATATTGAACGAAGTAAATTATATTGTGCTTACAGGGTAGAAAATTAAGATAAATATTAGTTATGTATAGAGTAATTGATAAAATTGACGCAATATATTTTATTCTTAGAGATTGATGGTAATTTGTGTAAGTGATATTACTTGTAAAGAATTTAAAAAAGTTCAATTCACAAAAACAATACAATGCTATTTTATTTTTAATTATATCAATACTGTAAGTATTAAATATATATTTAATATTATTTATTAAATATTTGAAACTTATCACTTAAACATAAATATGTAAAAATAGTACAATACGACAATCGTACCTTAGCAAATGATAAATTACTTGGTGATCCATTCGAAGAATTAATTACAGCACGATTACGAGTTGAAATTATGCCAATTGATTCGCTTAAAGGAATCATACTACAAATAAATTTGAATAAAACGGAAATTTTACAATTATAATTATTATTTATAAAATAATGCAATAGAAACGTATTAATACCTTTTGTCAGCAAATGGGTCATAACCACATTCTGGGAATAAATTTCTATTGTGCCATTCTGGAGGTGGTATTTGTTTTTTATAATTTCTATCTTCAATGCGTTTAGCAAGTCTTTGTTCATCACAAGCACGTTTATCTCTTATAGCTTTTCTCTCATCTAGAAAACCTGAATTAAAGATCAAAAATAATTAAAATTTAAGAACACATTTTTATTTAGTATTTGTTAATTAAACAATTATACTGAAAATAATATTTTATGTATTTACTTTTAAATATAAATAAAGTTTCTTGACTAACTACATTAGTCAAGTCTATTTCAACCCATTCAAAAACAGTAGTTATCGGCAAATGTAATAAAAATCTATAGCGTCTTCGTAATGCTTCAGTCATGGATAAGTACTGTTTTTCCATTACAATAGCTGTTATTTGTTGTGGACTGTTTTCGAGACTGCCAAACATGCTTTCTAACATTTCGACATTAACTGCTGATAAATATATATGCTGACCATCAATAGCTATTAAAATCAATAATATTAATAAATAAGTAATGACATACAAATTATAAATTCATCAAATATTTACCTTGATAAAAATAAAAATCTTTTTTAGCAGGATTTTTCATTATACTTTTGTGAACATCAATAGGGTTTAAATTATACTCTTTACTTAATTCTCTAAAATAAAAAAGAATACATTTCTTCAATATACATTTATACACATTGTAATTAAAATGTTCTAATAAATAAAATTCATAAAGTTAATAGCTAAACAACAAAAATAAATAATACAATTACATATGAAAATTCATGAATTAATTATATTCTTACTTAATTTCTGACTTGTATAACCTTGAATTTGCTTCTAAAATGCTAGAATCATGAGAGCATCCTGGGACATCATAAAAGTTCTTCAAGTCTGATGACTATAAAATCAAATATTAATAATCAGTTCAAATATTTATTATTGGGACTAAGAATTTGTAGCATATACATTTTTTTAAACTATTCCCAGACACAACTCACAGAAATCATATATAAAAATTTATGTTACAATCTTTCATAATTAAAAAAAAATTAAAACATCAACACTTGTATGGGATTACTGGCATTTATTTTTCATTATTAATTATATGCACATTTAATGTTTATGCATACATATACAAATTCAATTAATAAACTAAGTCATATTTATTTAATAATTTAATTAATATTTATTAATAGAATGATAGTTACCGATAAAGGTACAATTAAGTCATTAAAATCACAATTATTTTTGTTGAATTTTATATGCCAGAGGATATTGAAATTATTTTTTTAAATACATTATTGATATAGTTAAAATAGGGTTACAGTGATAATTTAATCCTACTGTGCAATTTTATGGAAAGATTGTTTTTTACATTTTCAAGTCGTTCAATAAAGCATTTTTATTTTAAATATTTTTTTGTAGCATTATTAATAACTTCTTATTGAATTTACTATTTGTTTTTAGTGCATTATTTCCGTAACCCAATTTATTACTATTAAACTTACTGGTAGTGGTTCTGCACTTGTATTAGGAACAGAATTCATTAACTCGTATTTTGCTATGTTCACTTCCAAATTCTTATCAAAAACAAAACAAAGTTATAATTTATTTAGTAAATGTTTTATTATAATAAAACTTACTATTTCCTCATTAACCAAAAGGTCTTCTCTTGTTGATAATAATTCAAGAGCTTCATATATATATTTTTTTTCTATTTCTTCAGTTTCCCAACAGTCTAAAAGTAGTACAAGGGATTCCCTTTCCTGGTTCAATATGTTTAAAATCTAAAATATTAAATTATTAAAAAATGTTCACTGCGTAATTTTTATTACTAACTTCATTTTTATCACCAATAAGAAGTCTGGAATATACTGTTGAGAAATTTGATTCACTAATTGATAAGGGAATATTGATTGGTGGTTTACAAGTATTTTGTCTTAGCTCAGAAATTGGGTATGCTTGTAATGAATTTCTAGCACGTTTCATTAATTGCAAAGTAATTGATTGACCAACACAACATTCTTCTTTGATTATTATTTCAACGCTTAACAAATATTTAAAAAATGTTATATATACATTTTATTCATATGGTGATAAACAAATTTTGATATAGAATATGTTTTCTAGCATTAAAATAAAAAAATGGTATATATAAACCCTCATACAAGAGAGGGTTTATTATTGTTACTAATTTTGCAATTAAAATAAAATGTTATAATTTTAGTAATTTTTTATAACGGATATTTTATGTTAAATAAAATTTAACTATACACCTACGTATATGATTTTCATGAAAACTAGAAATGAATTATCATAACTTTTAAATAAAAAAGAATTCAATTTTAATACCCAATTGACTGTTGTACTCAAAACAACATCCACAGTATCCGTAGTTCGTTAATATTTATATTTTTCTTATAAATTATGAAAGTATTATTACTATTATTTTGATGAACGACAAAATATTTATCAACTTTATCTTTTAAGATGCTAAAATTAAATGAATAAATATTTACCTCAGCAAATCTTTTTTTAATATCCTAGAATGACATATTGGACAACCTGTTATATCTAGTTCTTCATTTATATCCAAATAACGCAAAATACAAGGCCAACAATATATATGGCCACAACGAGTCATTTTTGATGTTATTGGAATGTCCATACATATAGGACATTTTATAGATTGAGTAGAAAACATTTTCTGCAGTATAAAATGTATAATTTTAATTATAAAATAAATTGGTTCCTACTTATTAGTATTTCTTTGATAAAATCTACACTAATAAATAGTTTAGTTAAACTATCTCAACTTACTATTTGTTCAATGTAATCCCAATTAACAAGATCATCCTGATTAAGCATCCATTGAGAATAATCTTTTCCAAACTTTACTACAAACTGACAACTACTTAAACAGAATTACTTATTAATAAAAAATTATAATATACGTATTAAATATTTGTAAAATTACTTGGCTATCAAAAAGTATTTGATGTTAAATTTTTGGGGCGATTCTCTATTCGTAGATCCATAACCGTTGAGCATATTTCTTGTTTTATTGTATCCCCTATGCCTTAATAAAGGCATTATATCATCATCTTCAACATCATTTAATGAATCAGTTACCTAAATAATAACGTAAATAATAAGAAAATAAATGACAAACATAAAATTCATAGTAATATGGATTTTGAATTATTCCATAGTAAAATACTACAGAATGACTAATAGTGAATGAAAATATAATATAGTTAATACAATTCAAATTATTTAATAGTATTTTATTAAACAACTATTCTATAGTTCAATCAGGAAAAATATATTTCTAGTAATTATATTATCATTTTTATTCAATAATTTTTATAAAATTTTATAGATAATTATTTGATAGCGCTCACTATTATTTACTAATTGTTAATTTAATATTTAGACAAACCTCGGAATTCTTCTTTCTACAAAAGAGACTAGTTCTAGGTTGCGGCTGTTTATAGTTGTTTGAGGACTTTTTAAGACCAATATTTCGGCTGGTTTCAGCTCTTTGCACTTGAACAGCAGCAGTTTTTCCATTACGGCGGTTGGTATATTTCGAATTTGAAGTATCTATAAAAAAAATTATTTGTACTTTAATAACATTTATAAATGTGAAACAAATATTAGTCATAATCATCATCTTCGCCTGTATCCCATCTATTTGGGGTTAGCTACCTTCATCTTAAACCTCCATTTGGCCCGATCTCTTATATCCTCTACACACACACACCAGCAACCCTCATATCTTGCTCAATCGTATTCAACCACTTCTTCTTTGGTCTTCCCCTTCCTTTTCTTCCTTCCACACTCAATTCCATAACAGTTCTTACTGCTTCCAAATCTTCTCTCCTCATAACATGCCCAAACCATCTAAGTCTATTCTCCCTCATTTTATTTATAATCGCCTCTACTCCTATGCTTCCTCTTATATATTCATTTCTTATTCTATCTTCTCTTGTCACCCTACTCATCCATCTAAGCATTCTCATCTCCGAAACAAATATTAGTACAACAATTAAATAATTAATTGAAATACAATATAATATAACCCAGTCCATTTAATAATTGCATATCATAATTTTTCAGTAAATGTTAGTCATTAAGTTTTTAATAACTAATTGTTTGGAGTAGTTTTATATTTATTAAAATATAATATTTCTATTCATAATTTATTGTAATGTGGAGAATGTAATTTAAGAGAAACGTTAAAATAAAAAAAAACCATTCTATCTAAATAATTTGGTGCAAATCATTTAATGTTCTAACGACTGCAAAATTATTTATAAACTACTAAGTGTGATAGCCAGCAAATCAGAAGTAAAACAATAAGTATGGGATACTTCTGTAGATCCACATTTGCAATAAATTCCTGTTAATATTATTCCATATGAAAAAGAAACATTGATTAAAACTCCTAATAGCTACACCCGATGGAAATATGTTACATCCCACCAATGATTGTTTTTGAGAACATCAGTGTTACAACAAAATTCTACAAGTTTGATACATGAAAATACAATAAAATTTATTGTGTGACCAATAAACTATGAATATGTTATGTTCTTTAACTTTTACTAATTGTAAGTTTAGTTTAATTTGTAAATAAATAAGTAGATAACTGGCTAAAAAATGAAATAGATCGAAACCAACACTATACAATTTATTGAATTATATTATTATCAACATATTCATGGAATGTTAAGCATCAACTGTACTAGTATAAAATAATAAATCACGATAACTGGGATATTGACTAAGCTATAAGATGTTCAAAATGAGAAATGTAAAAAAACCAAGTCGTTTTTTAGCTACAAAGAGAAAAATATAAAATAAAGTACGAGACAGGAAAAGGTAAATATATGTAGTAACTCTTAATTTAATAGTATTCATAGTTTAAACAATTAAAAACAATAATTTAAATCATAAACACACAAATATTACATCAATGCTATACATTGTGACTCACAAAACGCTGAGTTATCCTTAAACAGCATAATAATACTTTTTTTTTTCACGATATCGGCAATACCCTTACTGGCCCGGAAAGCCTGAAGGCAGTACTTCGGAAGCATAATACTAACTAAATTATTACAACACGAATAAACGCACATTCATTACAAACGTGAACCCGATTTAAAATGATAATCCATTTTGATTAACCGATTGGTTTCGGTTTCTATTTTCATTAAGAATTTAAATAGTAAATCTGCAAATATCGAAAGTGGAGAAAACGGGAAAATTGGCATTTTAGTGTATTGGACATAGACACTTATAGCTTTAATTTAATAAATTTGTACCAACGTAATTGAATTATTGGTAATAATTCAATTTATAGTCGGAGTGATAACAGCTCAAAAATCAAGGAGGAATATTAATAATCAAACTAGGAAAAACATTATTCGACCAACTATAAATAGAACAAAATACAATCCACATCGGTGAGGTAGAATAACAGCGGCCCATTAAACCTTATTTTTATTCGTACAAATTGTATTTACACATTATAGCGAACTGGATGAACAACACATTACCCTACAAGTGTGATTTATTTTTCCTCCATGAAATGTTGTGTTGGCCAATGTTTAACGCGTAGATACTACAACAATCCGTAATAGTCACGGGCTATATTTTCTTGTAAAAAGCTAAAAAAAGTCTCAAAAATTCGTAGGGAATTGTTTAAACTTTGACGTTATTTTTCTACCGATTTCAGAACAATTGTTGGTTTTTATTTTAACTTCAAAATCAACCAACAATTATGGTAAACAAGTGTAGTGTAGCTGGGTGCAAAAGCTTGTACGTGAAAGATAACGTCAAATTACACAGGTATGCTACCAATGAATAACAAGAACTACCTCCAAAAAATAGAGATCGATTTTATATATAAATTGGTATCATTAAATAACATGGATTTGTTATTTGTTATCTTTTTCAATTAAGATTTCCCTTGACAAATGCAGAAACTCTACCCTTGTGGATTAATGCTACTAAAAGGGAAAAACATTGGAGGCCATGCAAAAGCAGCAGGTTATGTGGAAATCATTTTAAACAGTCTGAATACATAATTGGACATGGTAAAGGTGTTTTAAAATCAACAGCTATACCAACAATTGAATATCGTGTAAATATTCCGGTATGTTAGTACAAATTTACTTATATACAATTGAAACAATAAACTACACTAAAATTTGTCGTAAATAAAATATTGATTGGTGTATACCTTATAATTAAAAATAATAATTTTTTTAGAGATACACCAAAAGAAGACACCAATATTCAAATTTATATGATGAGACAACAAAAAATAAACGAAAAGCTCATGAGCCAACGGTAATTTTGAATAAATTATTGGGTATATAGTTAAGTATAATTTTATTATTGATTTATATTTCTGAATACAGAAAAATGATTCAAATGTTGAAATTATTAAAGTTGATTATAATGATATTTACAAAACAAACGAAAATAAAATTATAAATGAAAAGTCTAGTGATGATTATGAAGAACCATATATAATTAAGGATGAAGAAATTACTAATGATAATAGCCTTGATGGTTCTATTACTATTGATAATTTTGATTATGCTAGTAAAAGTGATAATAATGACAACATAGAAGAGTTAAATCACCAAGAGATCATAGGAAATGTAAATTCTAAAAAAAATATTTGGAATAGAGATGATCAATGGTACCCAAGTTTTTACTATAATATACTAACTTTATATTAATACAATTTTTTTTTAGTTATATGTTTACAAGCAGTTTTAGTGAAGACAATGGCACTTCAGTTTTAACACCACCAAAGGACAAACCATTCGATGAATTGTCAAGTATAGTATGTTCATATTATTACAATATATTTAATTGATGCAGTACTATATCATTTTATCTTATTTGAAAAGCTTAGAATGACATGTATATTAATTGTAATATGTAAATATAATTTTAGAGTATAGATCAGACAATAGCAAATTCTAATTTCAATAAAATTATGGGATTAAAGTCAAAAAATCAAAGATGTACTAGAGATATTTATTCATCATATTTTCAATCATTGATAAAGATAAATGTATTGGAACAAGAAAAATTTAAAGATAATTTTATCGATGACCCAGACGTATTTGGTGCTTTTATTATAACTCAACTAGAAAAATTACATCCATATACAAAACTTTATTCAGCAACAAAACACCAAATTCAAAAACTACTAATAAAAACACGACTTAAAATAGAAAGTCTGAAACTTAATTAAAAGTATTTTAACAGTGATATTATTTTATGTAGTGATTTATTACCAATTAATGTATTGTATTAATAACATATTTATATATTTTTAAACTTTTTTATCTTTCAGTTTTTAATTTTTACATTATATCAATAATCATAAATCCTTATATAAGGAATTATGATTATTATAACATCAGATATAATATTTGTTAGGTATTCTTAACTATTTTTGGATCATAAATTTGTAGAATACAATATATAATTATAGATTTACAAATAAAGACAATTGTTTTAAAAATTTTTGATAAATTATTGGTACTTGTCACTGTGTTAATCATTATTTCATTATTATACATTTTATCGAAATACTTGCATTTATGAAAATATTTTTATTATTTAAAAATAATTAGCTTTTAATTACCACTGGTTAAGAATATTTGATTTGTATATTATGTTTACATTTAATATATAAATTTTAATTATTTACTGTTTATATTTCATTGAATTTTTGTGCTTACTATTTTATAAAATTTATTTTTATAGTTAAGCTTAAATTTATAAAATGGATAATATATATAAAAAAAAAACAGAAAATATAGATACTTAGATAACACAATTATATTCGATAATAAATTATTTTATATAATGTATTAATAGTAAGTCAAAATAATCAATAGTTAAATCATAAATCAAAACATTTGGTAAACCATTGACTATTAAGAAATTATCTTGTCATAGACAATATCTTTTGTGGAATCATATACAAAATGTATTTATGGATAGTTTGGCAGCATGTGATTATAATAAAGCCTAACCCATACATTCGACTAAAATAAATTATAGATAGATAACCTAAATAATCTAAGGATATTAAATTAATATTGATTTAATATTCAAAACAGTTAAAATATTATGCCTATATTTATTTATTATAAACAAAATTATAAATATATTTGTGCTCATATAAGAACCCTTGTTTAAGACCAGCAAACAAAACAAGATTAGATATCAACTTTGTCAAATAATCAATAATTTAATTATCTGGAATGTCAATATGATAGAACCGACTGTTAAAATAACTATCTTCAAAACAAATATTTGAGTGTGTTAAAATAGAAATTTTCGATGTATTATACATAGCATTATAGTACAAGATGACTTCATAAGTGATATATAAAAGATTTATCATCTTACAAAGGACAAATTGTATAACTACATTTGTAAAAAATAACTATACTTGTATAAATGTTATTTTGAATAATAAACATTATTTAGTTGGAAAAATTATTTATGTATTATAGTAATCTTTGTTTTTAAGATTGGGACATATCCATAATTTAATTTATTACGCAATCAAGATCAGATTGAATATAAAGCTTATTTTATTAGATAAAAAATGAATAGAACAAAAGTATGGATAACTATTTTAATAACTATCTTCAGATATATATTTGCATTAGCTCATTTGTTACCTAAAACTACTTTGACCTTATATCAACATATAAAAAGAATATAGCTATAATCCACAGATGTATTATTTTGTCAATATTTTTATTTTTGGATTTTTATGAAAGTAAAATTAATCTCATTTTATATTATATATTGATTATATAAATATTATAACAAGGCTATAAATATAAATATTTTTTAAAGCCTTTAAATAAGGCTTCCTTATTTTTAATCGCTAAGTTACTATAAAAATAAAGCAACTTATTACTCATAAAATAGGTAACTAATAGTTAAGTTACTTATGTGACGATATAATTTACATATAAATTATGAAAATATCAATTTTAACGATATATTGAGATAAAAATGTAATTACCATTTTGTTTAGTTTCCAAAGTTATTATTTCTGATAATTAAATTATATATCAAGAATCCAGAATAAAAAGGAACTTTTTAAACCACAATAATACCAAATTACATTATTTACTAATTATTACAATATTGTAACAAATTACATAACAAAATAAGAAAAAAAAACTAACTTGTTAAGTTACAAATCAATAATTTTCATTACCTAATTATTCTTAGTTTTGTTAATATAATATATTAAATATTAATTACATTAGGATTATAATCATAACACGAAAACATTTAATTTATAATAAAATTAATTTTATAATGCTAATTAAAACTAAGCGTTAAACTTTTAGAGGGGGCGATAGATCACCTAAAATAATTTTATATGGATTATAATTATAGATTATTACAACCTTATCATTTTGTAGTTTTCAAAAAAAATTATAAATTATAAAAGGACTAAATAAAAATGAGTCCTAACTTATAAAGTCTGTTCACCTATTAAAAGATCGTAGAGGGTTATAAGTACCTGAGGGTTTTTTGGCGTCCGATTTGTTATTGACCTGCAGCGATTTCGGAGCAGGTACGATCAATTTTCTTTCCATCTGACGGTTTTCCGATATCAACGGTGGCAGCGGAGAAGCGGTCTCCGACAGGAGAATGGGTTATGGGCTGACTGATTGACGACATCTTACTTCAGTATAATGCCATTGTCACACGAACGAATCCGGAAAACGGACGATTATATTACTCGTTACTCAGACGCACGATGAGATCGGTTTCGATGAGTAAGGGCGCACGAGGATGATCGCTCAGAATACAGCGATCGGTGTGAAGAACGTGGGTATAAACTGTTATGCGATCAGTCAGTGACTAAGGGAAACGATGAAGATTACGTATTATTTTACATAAAACGTCTCAGTGTCAGCGGCGACCACTAATATAGACGGGAGGGTTCTTACAAACACACGCAATTTTAAAATGGCGTTAGTCGACCGTGGGCCAACTACACTCGCTGATAATGATACAATATTTGGTGTACTACAACTGAACTTGCACGAAATCTGTCGTCGGTCATGATGATTACAATCAATGCATTGTCCATAGCAGTAATAATATGGCAAGGGTATTGGGTGTCTGTCGACCATCAGCTGATCCGTGAATCAAGGTTGAAGTAATTTTCCTTTCTTCTATGAAAGTTTAAAATAATGTTTTTGATAAGTAAATACAAACGGTGTCCGCAAATAACTCGAAGTTGTACTGAAATTGAATAAATGTTTGGACAATATTTGAAAATAATTAATTATATTATTAATAATCAATAATTAAAATTTTCTTACTATGTATTAGAATAACTGAAAAAACTGTGTTTTTAATTTTTGTTACTCATTCCAAATAATAGCAAATGTAACATATTAGAAAAAACACATAATAATTACATATTTTTATTTTAGGTATATTATGAATAGCATAAAATTTGCCAATTACTATATTTTGATGAACAATGTAATTTTTTAATAATTTTTATTGTGTAAGACATTAATTTTATTATAGGCACTATGATCATCAATATCTATAATTTTCAATTTGTTAACAAATTATATTATTCGTTAATTCTTTACACACAATATGTTTGAAAATTATCGGCACCGTCAGTTATCACTTTTTGTAAGTGCTAGTAACTTTTAACAATTTTTACTTTCTTCGAGTTAAAAGTATTTAGATATTTTATAGTTTATAACTAATACATATTACTTTTATCAATAAGCGAATATTTAACGGTGGTATTACTTAATTTAATTGACTATATATCGAATAATTGATGAACTAATTATGAAAGAAGACGCTTAAACTACGGAATAAATTCGTTTTTATTTTATTTATTCTGTGCTCAATCTATAACTTGTAGTCATGTAAATACACCAAAGAGTAAATATACAAGTTTAAGTCTAATCGAATAGGCCGGTGTATACTCATGTACTATATGACGGTGTATTCACTGTCAAGCAATGATTATGATTATTGTTTTTGTTTTTGTAGTGCCTCTTTCTATCCAGCTACGATTAGTATAAGAATTAACTTTTTTAATAGCGAATGTTTATTAATATTTCTTTAAATATGTATTTCTATAAAATCATTCGAATTTAATCCTATTTAATTTACTGTTTTAAATTTCGTTGTTTGAAGTAGAATTTTTAAAATTCTCACTAAAATACTATCATAGTTTACAAATTCTACACCTAGGTAGCGTTAATAGCTTCCTTAAACTTCACGAACGTATTTGAGGTCCATAACAATATAAAATCAATTTTTCGGTTAGAACCATTTGTTCAACTAACTATAGGTTATCCCATAATATCACGTGTATTTTCTAATCAAAATGTTTCTCACATTTAGTTTCAAATTCCAGTTATTTGTTCTTGTATGATTGTGTAAATAAACAATTTATGTTTAGTTTTCGGATCGTGAAGTTTTGTTCAAGAATTGTATATAATGAGTTTTATTCCGTGCGTGAAATGGGTGAAACAAGGGGTATCATTACATCAAGACACTGTAAAATTATCTCAAAAAGAGTTACAGAAACTGACGGGAATCAATAAGGGGAAAAAACGGAGTAAAAATGTGGAAGATTACGACTTAGAGAATTATGACGAAGAAGAGATGGACATGTCTGGAGCTATGTCTATTAGTAGTTTGGCCGTGTACAGTAAAGATCTTAACGACGAATCAGACACTGATAGTGACAAACTTGATGAAATCCTCAAACCTGATGACAACCTGGTATTAGTAGGCAATGTTAAGAAATCCGAGTACTCGCTACAGGTCTATGTGTATAATGACAATGACAATGATTTTTATATTCACCATGACATTATTCTGAAGCATCCGCCACTGTGTTTGGAATGGTTTGGTGCTATGGGAAATTTTTGTGCTTTAGGGTCTATGTCTCCTATGATTGATGTGTGGGATATAGATTTAACTGGGTGTGTGCAACCCACATGCAGGTAACTGTTACATGTTTTAATTTTAACTTACGAGTATAAATATGATATTTGTATTTCAAATTGTATGTGACAATCATTATTAATTTTAGATTAGGCCGAAAAAAGAAAAAAAATCCAGAACGAAATTATGGTCATACTGATGCTATATTAGATATAACGTGGAATCAACATTTACCTCATATACTCGCTAGTGGTTCAGTAGATGAGACTATGTTACTTTGGGATTTAGAAGTAAGTGAACCTCATACTAGTATGGAAAATTTTGGTTGTCATGTCCAGTCACTTAAATGGCATCCATTTGAATCACAAATACTTGCAGTCGGTTCTTCAGATTTCTATGTTTATGATTGTCGTACGTATGATACATATAAAAATTGGGCTATCAAAGGCAAAGTAGAAAAAGTTCACTGGGATCCAGCCAATGGTTTCTTCTGTTATGTTGGTACCAACAAAGGTCAACTCATTTGCTATGATTGTAGAGCTGATAAACCATTGTGGAAAAATAAAAGTCATGAAAGTGACATCACTGGAATATATGTTTGGAACAAATTTGTTGTTAGCTCTTCAACAGATCAAACCTTGAAAATATGGAATAAAGATAAACAACATTTAATTAAAATAAGAGAATTTTCTGGTGCATTACATAGTTTAGATGGTTGCATAAATTACCCATTTTTAGTAGCTGTTGGTGGGAGTGGTACATCTAAATTTCAATTATTCGATATTAATGATTTTAGTTTAAAAACATGTTAAAATAATTTTTTTGTATTAATTTTTAATTAAATATAAAGTACTTTTATTTTTGAATATTTTGTAATTGAATTATTATGCTAAATTTGTCCATATAAATATATTGTTTCAAAATAAATTCAAATAATATAGTTCATACATTTTCAAATTTATAAAAATACTAAAAACATACTTAAAATATAATTGCGGTGTATTAAGCATTTATATTTAACAAAGTATATATTACATTTATGCTTTATTTCTTGAGGGAATGTACCCCTTATATTATATTATATTATGCAATATTTAGAGTTTAAACTCTGTTTACTAAAATTGAAAACCTAAATGCCTTAATCTTCAAATTTAGTAGTAAATATTGCAACTAAACTCAATTAAATTCTGCATAACTTTTATTTTGCTATGCTAGACAGACAAATGTATGTATGGTATCATTTTAATATTCAATAAGAAATAAATAGTTGTAAAAAAAGTTATTAATTTTTCTTTATATAAATTATTTTTTAATATCAAACACAAATTTAATAATAGATCAGTGCAAGGAATGTATACTTTTAATGTGATAAGTATAAAGCGTATTTTATGTGATTAAATAAATATTATATATATATATATATATACATAAAAATTAGGTAGGAATAAATATTTATGAAAGGGTATATATTTTAATTGTAAAGATAAAAACAATTAAAAGTCTAAAAGCAACAGGGGAGATGTTTTAGTTTGGTTATCAATATCTTTGACGTCTGTGTCCAAACATAATTTTGATAATTCTGTCAAGTCTGACACAGAGACATTTTTTTCACTTAGTGGTGGTAAATCTCTATAAACTCTTGGACTGTCAATTTCATGGTGTATGTATCTCTAAAAACAATTTAAATTTATTAATACAATCATTGTAATTAGTTAAATATATTTTTTATTTTCTTACATTTTGTTTATCATCTTGGTAAAGTTCATTGATTGGTGGTTGGACAGACTCATATTGGAATGCACTTTGTGTCAAATCCATTTCGATAGGAAACAATGGGGGTTCACTATCATCATTATTTCCTCCTCCAAGCATCATACGACTTATTTCACGATTATAACTGGCTGTTTGTAAAGAGATGGCATGTAACTGACCAACTACATCATGCACGTGTTTATTTTCCAATAATTCAATTTTGGCCAAAACATCTTCTCTTAGAGCAGCAAATCGTTTCCTTGCTAATTGACGACATCTCAATACAAGTCTACATACAAACAACAGAAATATTGTTTTATTATAATTTGTTTTATTGATAAGTACTATAAAATTATACATAAGCTTAATAGTTTTTAAAACATTAATGACAGCTTCATGATCAGCAGAATTTTTTTTTCTTAAATTGAATAAAATAGCAAAAAAATATTTCAACCTGATAGTAGAGTATTTCTAAATATGTATGAGATGTTGTATTGACGATCTTTCCCAAAATCATATAAAATCAATATTTGTTTACCTGTACTCGTAGTTTCCTGTTTCTATACGATATAAAGGTTCATCGGCTGAGCAATAAGTTACTTCTTCATCATCTAGCTCCTTGACTTTTAAACAATAAGATAAATATTCAAATTTTACATCCGCATACTTCCGTATTGTCTGTTTAGTGTCTGGAATGGCTTTATTCAAATATGTACCAAATGACCTAGATATCTATTTCAAAACTAAACATAGTATTTATAAAGTATAGCAATAATAATATTTTTTATATTTACCGGCTTTAGAGCTTTGATTAGCATAAGACCTTGACGATCCATTCGTCTATGATATTCAGCAAAACGTACTAAAGCTTCACTAGCTCTAGGCTGTGGTTCTCGCGCTCCTATTTCAGCAAAAGTATCACCAAATTCTGCAAACAATCTATTGTGACAACAAATGTGACTGGTATTGATTAAATTCATTAACAATTACCTTTAAAACATTGAGTTAGAGCATAAAATGCACGCAGTACACGTTCAGTATGATCAACTAAGTGACGATACGATTGTTCCATATCATCCAATTGTTGTAAACGTTTTACAAGACTATCGTTAACAAGTATAGCACGTGACATCCCTAAAGAATCAGCAGTAGTTGTTGACATACGTTCCACTAATCTATGTTTAACTTTTTTTAATATAATATCCAATGTTCTTCCTTGACGGGCATCAGCGTGTAATTTATTGTACTTTAAAATTACACGATCCTAATGTAGGAAAGAATAAATGTCAGTAAATTATAATTTGCAAATACTTAATTTAAATATCAATATATATATAATTAAACTGACAACACTTGATTGAATCATTTGGGCTACTTGTAACTTTGTACGTCCGCGTACACATTCATTATTAATAGCTAAGATTTCGTCACCACTTTCTAATGTACCATCTAATGAAGCTGGTGAGTTGTCAGACACCTAAAGTAACCCATAAGTATATTATATTATTATTACATTTAAAATTTAACATATATTTATAATTCTAGGAAAATATAGTAAAATTATTAATACCTGTATAACATAAATACAAGGACAATGGGGTGGTCCACCACCTATTGTTATTCCAATAAGATTAGTTGTTGGATCCTTATTAATAGTTACAACCCCTGAAGTTACTTTCATGCCCCTAAATGTGTGAAGTTGATCAAATATACAACATAATATTATAATAAAACGACGCACTTAACTTACATTTTGTCTTCGTCAAAACACATATCACTGTATTCATAGTCATACATTGTGATGGATGAAGATTCTAGTTTACTGAATAATGGTAAGACTTTGTCACTACTTGTTCGTATTTTATGTTAATTTTCAATTGTCCTAAATCAAACAAATGAGGGAGGTTATTGTTTTCGAATTCATAGATATATTTTATAGAAACGATTATTTATTCGAATGTAAATATACCAAGAACTAGAATTTGGTGGATATTATGTCCATTATGTATAAAATACAATATACACTTATATTTCAATATGGGATCTCGTCATAGTATGCGAATACCATAACATATTTACAAGTTCGGATCGATTATGAAACCGAATTATTGGTTAATCGAACGCAAAAAATAATAAATGTTACAATTAATAATAGCCGAAAACAAAAATATGTGGTAAAGTGGGAATACCTTTTTAATTTTTACGATCAAATATTAAAGAACTCCAGAGTGAATAACAAAAAAGTAATAGTTAAGTTTTTATCAGTGTTTTAAGAAGTGATAGATCGTTGGAAGAAAAAAGAAAATTGTTCAGCTGACCAGGTATTACCAATAACGAAATATTTAACGTATGGAATATATAGTTTTATTTGAAAATCGATTTTCCATATAACGAAATAATATTTTATGATACTGCTACATGCAAATTGGCGTCAAGTTGTATTTAATGACTGACCTATTAAGTTATTTTGAAAAATTAATAACTAATGTTTCGAAATTGTTAAATAAAATTTTTAATTCATCGGAAAAACAATTTAATTATTAAAATTATGGACTAGAGGATGTGAACGATCGATATAAAATATATAATTAAGACGTATTTGGCCTTGATTTCACTAATTATAATAATTATTCGTAAAACATTGTTGAAATATATATATTTCTTTAAATAAATATATATATTTATAAACATATTATTTAATATCCCATTAAGATGTATTATATAACCTGTGTAACTTTATACAAAATTCGGTAAGTTACATGTTAGTTTTAACTATATTATACAAAAAATCAACAAAATCAAATTGAAATTTTTAACTAAATAAGAAGCTAGTTAAAAAGAACAATTCATTAAATATATATTTGAAAGTACTAGTTTATTCCGCATTTTTATTAAAATGAATAATTATTAAATGAAATTGATAATATAAGAGGGTTTCATTTTATAATTTACAATTCAGTCATGTTCGTTGGTATTATATTAAATATTTAAAATCGATTAATTTTATGAATAAAAAATATAAAATTAATTTGTACCTTTTGTATTTATAACTCAATACACAAGATAATTTTATATTCTAATAAATTAAGAATTAAACACGTTGAGTTAAAAAATGATTAGAAATTATAACTTATCGTTCAAGTTAAATGTTGATGAAATAATTTTTTTTTATGTAACTACTAATTAGACAAACACAACAATACAAATTATTATTTTATAATTTATTTATTGAAAATTGATAATAACAAAATTTTAAATAAATACTTAAGTAACAAAAGCATTTACTGCCATAATAATTTAACAAGTCCACTACCAATTCGAGCTTGTTGACCAATTATAAGGGCACTTGAAGGTGATACTAAGTTATCTTTTAATCCTTTAATTGTAGATATTTTTAAATAATTTAGAGTTGATTCAAATGACATTTGTTGCAATGGAGATGGACAGCCATTCATGCCAGTTCTATTTAATGGCTTATATTTGCCATCATAGGTCATGTAATCAGCAATTAATGACAAATGTCGAGGATTTACATCAATACCATAAACCTATATAAAAAAAGAATAATAAGCATACACATAACCTTTATAGAATTTGTTTTAATGTAGTATACAAACCTTAAATACATTTTTCACTTCATTAATAATAACCCTGTTAGCTGCTTCTATGCCATAAGTATTCAACATCATTTGTATATCATTACAATATAACGAATTTAAATCTAAGATATTGGCAAATCTAAATAGTTCTGCTACACCTCGTGAACCCTCAGTTTTTAGTATTGTTCTATTGTCTTTTTCTGTTAAAATAGCTCTAATAATGCCAGGTATTTCATGAATAACTACTTGACCCATCAAATCTTTAATTATAACTGTCAAGTCAATTCTTTTAAAAGCTAATGGTATAGATACTCTAATTTTTGCCCATGCATGTTTCTTGTCACATCTGTCAACATTTAAAAATGATCTATTTATGAGTTTTGATATAGTAAATGGAATCTTACTTAACAACTTCAACTATAATTTCATTATAGTCTTGTATATTTGTTTCACAATCTTCCTCATTGAAATACTTGTCTTCTTGATTAAATGAGCTATCACATTCACTTAGTTTTTCATTCATTTCTGCTTCACCATCACTTTTAGGATCATCTTCATCTTTTTCATAGTCATATTCATCAGTTTGAGCCCTACCAAGTAAAAGTAAAATAAATTATTATTTTATTTACAATTATATTTGAAGTTATATTTTAAATAAATATACAAGTACTTACTTTCTTTTCATAGCTGATGAATCAAATTCTCCTACTTCAGATTCACTGTCAGAATCAATATCCATATTATTTGTTTTAATTTTTATTTCTTGAGGTTCAATTTCATCCTAAAAATTATTAAAAAGAGACCGCAATAAAAAAAAAAGATTACTTAAAATAATATGAATAATAAGTTCCAAGATAATATTCTTACTATTAATGTATCTTCATCAATTTTGTCATTAGATTCTCTATTTATTTTAATTGCTCTTTTAGTTTGTTCAGAAATTAAGTCTTTACCAAAATTTTTCGATAGATTTTTTAAAAACATTTTTTTTAAGTTTTCTGTAAATTTATGTCTAATAAATTTCATAACTGATTTTGGTTTTATGTGAGTTATAGATTCATAACAACGATGTGGTAATAAATGCAATGTTAAATCATAACAAGTGCGCCTAATTGGATTTAACAGTATTTGTTCTCGTACTTGTACTTTGGATAAAACATCTTTCATTGTTATTTTGGTCATAAGTTTTCTTAAAGATTCTGCTTCAAATTCAAAACTAAACAAATATTAAAAAAAAATAGGTAGTTACAAAATGAATTACAATTATTAAATTAATAATTTACTTTTCATTCTGTAATAATGGTATTTCCATCGACGGAGTTTTAATAATTTTTGTAGCCATCATTAATATTTCACGCAACCTAGGAATACCTAATGTTACATTCATCTCACCACGGCCAGCAAAGTGAAACGTATTTAATGTCATTTGGGTAGATGGTTCACCTATAGATTGGGCAGCAATACAACCTACTGGTTCACCAGCTGCCGTGGTAGCTGCCATAGCTTTAAGACGGATTGACTCTTTAATAGTTTTTTTATCTTTTTCATTCAAACCATGATAACTAGAATACAAGAAAAAAATTATAATTAATTTTGAAATACGTATTTATATTTAAATAAATATTTATATTTACTTATTTTTAAAGTAATCGTCAATTGATAAATCCATTTTTTCTGATAATAAACCATAGTGTCCTCCAGGATGATAAGTTGCACCTATTGGATCAGGTATCCTTTTAAAATTTTCAGTATAACTATAAAAGAATAATATAATTAATAACAAGAATTTATAAACTGAAAACGTGTGAATTATGTAATTTGTAGTAATACATTTAAATCAATAGTGAACAAGCAATATTTTATTAAATAGCGTATCATAATAAAAACTTTGAAAAATAAATAAGGTAAAATAGATAGTATACAGTATAAATAAATCTATACTATAAATATAGTATATATAAAATAAGTATATGTCATGAAATATGTTTTAAAATATTTTAAAAATATGTTCAATTACATTTTAATAAAGTATTCTTGTTTTTAAGAACAAATTAATATTTTATAAAAATGTATGAAAAATGAAACAATAGACAATAGATGGTTCTAGTAATATTATATCAGAAAAAACTTTAAAAATATCAATTTTATACTTTTTTTACTAAGGAATTAATAATTCAGTACTTACAATTTTTTCACTTCATCATCTATGTCATACCACTTGTTGCACATTTTTATATTACTTGCATAACGACCATTTAATACTTTTGAATTTTTCTCCTTTTTAATTTTTGAATTTTGCTTACACCAACTTAAAAATTCACTATCTCTACTTTTCTTTTTTATCATTGTAGACTTGATTTTTTCTAACTTTTTATCAATTTCTTTGTAATATTCGTCATTTCTAATTTTTTTAATAGCTTTAAAAGAATCTACATTGTTGACCAAGAAATCAAATTGTTTTTCATTCAAGAAACTACTTTTGGTTACTTCTAAACCATCTTCACCATATAAATACTGCACAATACTTCCATTACTATCTCTAACAGTCATATCATAATTAACAATGAGACTTTCTAGATGTTTAACTAAACAACGTTGTAAATAACCACTTCTACTAGTTTTAACAGCAGTATCAATTAGACCTTCACGTCCAGCCATACAATGAAAAAAAAATTCTTGTGGTTGTATACCAGTCATAAATCTACTTCCAATAAATCCTCCAGCTTTAGGTAATGTATCAAATGGTGGAAAACTTGGTAAAGTTCGGCCAGATATCATCATAGGTGGTCTTTTACCTTCCAATTCAATTTGACCCAAACAACAAGATATTTGAATAGTATTTACTGTAGATCCTTTTGCTCCAGACTGTACCATAAGTTGTAAATTATTATTAGGGAATGATTGAAGTAACCCTTTGGGTATACAAGCTCGTGTTATTTTGTTTGTATATGGCTGTAGATATTTTTTATAGTTTCTATCTACCAATACAGAAAAATGACTACTTTTTCTGTAAGATTCTTCTAACTTTGTTGTCATTGTTTCATTACTAATATTTTCAACACCTAAAGATTCTAAGGCAGCTAATGTGCCAGCAGTTTTAGAATCATTAATAGCAGCTTGACGTTGACAATTAGCAATGCTAGTCACTAATATGTCTTCAACACCCAAAGTAAATCCATCAAATTGTAAATAGACAGTAAATAATTTACTAAATGCACTTAGCAACTGAGCCGAGTATTTTCCACCATATAACTCAAAGAAACAATGTATTAAACTGTAAGTAGAAGCACCTATATGATTCTTATCAAGAATTCCAGATAATAAATTACCATTTTGAATTATAAAATTAAATTCCGATAATAAATTTGGGTATTTATATTTACACGGATTATTCCAAAATTTTTGTTCAAGTTTAGATTTGGACATTAAATTTAAGAATGTTTTATGGTTAGAAGGAGTCAAGTTTATAATTAATGTTGAAATAATTTGTTTACCAGACCATAACATTACAGGCTTGATGATAGCTGGAGGTACAGTCTTAATGTCTTGATCAAATGAACTTAATGCTTGATATACAAAATGCATATACTCTCTTCGATTAAAAAAACGACCTCTGATTGTCATTCTTACACTTGATATTATATGATCTTGTATAAGTCCACTCAACGGAGTACCATTACGAGGTACTAAATATTGGTAAACAACACTCGCTATTTCTTTAGCTTCACATTTTGCCAATTCACTTTGAGGCAAATGAGCATTCATTTCATCACCATCAAAATCAGCATTATATGCTTTGCAATTGGCATAATGTAATCTTAATGTTTTTTCTCCCTTCAATACTTTTACTCTATGTGCCATTATACTAGGTTTATGTAAAGATGGTTGTCGGTTAAGAAGCATCATATCTCCGTCAATCACATGTCTATGAACAATTTGAGGGCCTCTAGAATTCGGACCTCGATGATAGAGTGTTTTTGATAAAGCTTCTCTACGCGATTTGTTAGTAGCAGACAACCATTTTACTATTCCTACATCTGTTTCAATCATATTTGCCCCAGGATAATGATTTGGGCCATTTAAAACAACTCCATGTAATCCCTTATTATTCCAATCAGTAACAGCAACAGGATATGTTAATTTTTTAGCAAACTCAATTGGTATACCAATTTGATCAATATCTAAATAAGGATCAGGTGTAATAACGGACCGTGCAAAGTAATTCACCCGTTTACCCATCATATTTTGACGAATAATACCAGATTTTTTGTCTAATAATTGTTTTAAACCAATTCTAATTACTGATTCTTTACTATTAGATTTATAAGAATTTCCATCCAAAAGAGCATCAACACACATTTGTAAATTATGCATACCAATTTGGACTTTTTCTACATTATCCTTTCCTTGACTATCATTAACAAGTTCAATAATGTCTTCAGGAATTTCTAGACTTTTGTCTTTATCTTGTATTAATCGTATATATTGTATTAGCTTAGCTTCTCGTAAAATACATTTGTATGTTGAATTTCTAGGATTCTCTATTGCTTTTCCTTTTATTATAAAATTAGGACGAAGATTTGAGGGAGTCACAAGTATTTCCGACATAAAACAAGCATCTGTTGGATATTCCATATTCAATCCAGCCAAAACTGGTAATAAAGTAGTTATAAAATGTTTTTCCTTAATCCATAGCTGTCTCATATGATGTTTTATATCAACTGGGAATAAATATTCTTTTGTTTTCTTTTCATTTTTTCTTTTAATATTTTTAGAAATAGTAATTTTTGAAAATGATTTAGCAATTTTTGAAAGTGGTTTTTTACAATGCATACACTCTTTTTGTTTAGTTAACTACACACAAAATTAATAAGTATATTTAATTAATCAGGCATATAAAAATAAATAAAACAATAATCTAAATATCAAATAGATATAAATTATAAAATAATCAAAAATCAAACTAACTTACTTTGTTCATAGATTCAGCGATAAAATATTGTCGTATATCATCACTATTTTTCACATAAGCTATATTATTTTCTTGTAAATGTTCTTTTAAGTATACATTGGTAAAAGCTTCTACCTCATCAATAAACAAATTTCTGTCATCATCATCACAAAGTCCATACATTTCATTGGTTAAATTATAAGCATCAATCAGTTGACCATTATTTAAAAGCTTTAATTGAGCTGCTAATATCAATGTAGATTTTCGTGGTAATACAATTTGATAGCAAGAAAGACAGGCAAGTTTAATTATATGAATAATTGCTGTAGAATAAACAGGATTAATTACTGGACATGGCAATTCTATTGCACCAAAATGTCCAGGGCACCAAACAGCATTTTGATTACAAGTTGAGCATTTTCCACCATTCACATGGACTGGTCCTAAACGAGGATCATATAATCCACCAACTACAGGTTCACCCAAAGGAGTAAATGATATTAGTGAGTCTATACGTGCTACAGATAGTTTTTTAACTTCTTCAGATGAAAACATGTTAAATTCCACGTTAACCGGTTTAAATGGATCAACATTATAAAAGTCGTGGTAAAACATTTTAAATTAACGAACATTAAACGACAAGTTAACAATATTAATTACAATAGTTAGTATTAATTACTATTGTCATTAAAAAATACGAAAGAAAATTAACAAAATATGAAGAATAAATGGAAGAGATGGCATCTAAAGAGAATAAAAATTTAATTATATACTATGGCTAAACGCTATAAATTAAATATTACTATAAACTTAAAAACATTTTGACAAGCACGTGCATATCATCATAGGTGTAAATAAAAAATTGATATTGAAACGATAAATATAAATTTTTTATTCCATGAATTATATATTTTTTAAATTTATTATGCAAGAAAAAAATGTTAAATGAATGTTGACTTAAAGTTGAAATATATAAAAACCAGGCATATTATTGCTAGAAATGAAACTTCAAGAAATAATAAGTAATAACCCTACTTTATTTTTTAATTTGTTATATTTTGTATTTAGTTTATAATAATTTTCTGAATAAAATATAGTCTATTTCTAGTTATTAAATTTATTTTTCGTTATCCTATATCTTTAAATATTTAAATTATATTTTTAATATACATTTAGTCCGATAAAGTTAATTTAATTTTATATAAAAGAATAATTATAAATAAAAATATACATTAAAATTATAGTATTTTTGTGAAATTATATTAATTATAATTTTTGAATTTATTCTTGATTATTATTATTTATATATAAATATCTATCAATTTATGTTAATTAATAATTTAAAATTTAAAATAAATAAAATATGTAAATATTATTTATAATTAGATATTTTCAAATTAAATTTTACACTTATTTTGGTAAAATTATTTAATTTTCACTACGTACATTATACGTACGTTTAAAATATTATTTAATATATAATTTTTTTTAAAATAATTTTTAACGAAACTTACAGATATATAATATAATCTATACGCACAAGACAACTATATAAATATATGAAGCATAATTTATAGTAATTTGTTTAACATTTTATATTTTGTCAAATACAAATTACCAAAGAGATATTAATTTAAATATTAAGACTTCTTTGACTTTATGTGCAATACTGGTTGTAGTTACCGAAAGAACTCTTAAAAACATAACCTTATATTTTTATTGTTGTAGAACAAAATATATAAATGGATAGTATTTTACCGTGCGTGATACGTATTTGTTGATGTGGTGTGTTCATATTCTTTTGTGAAAAAAATTAAGAATCTTGTTTAAATTTAAAAACTCATCAATTTTGCCATGTCTGGAACCACAGGTTCGTTAACGGTGGCTGGTTCTAGAACGTCTGGAACACCTATTCGGACTCAGAATGTGATGGCAGCAAATGCTATAGCTAACATAGTTAAAAGTTCATTGGGACCGGTTGGTTTGGATAAAATGTTAGTCGACGATATTGGAGTAAGTAGAATAAGTGATTTTTTTAAAGTAAAAAGTTAACATCCACGTGTTTTTGATTTTAGGATGTTACTGTGACAAATGATGGAGCTACTATTCTTAAATTATTAGATGTTGAACATCCAGCTGCTAGAGTACTTGTTGAATTGGCTCAATTGCAAGATGAAGAAGTTGGAGATGGTACAACATCAGTTGTAAGTATAATAATTTACTTTACATATATACATTAACTTTGCAGTACGAAGATTTGTTACAGTTTAGTAAGATTTATTAAACATTCATTTTTAAATTCTTGATTTCTAATGAAATTAATTTATGAGTGTTGCAGTATATACATTTTCTTTTTTAATAATCTGAATTATGGTTTGTAATTATTTTCAAGATAATTTATTATCCTAAGTTGGTAGTTAAATGTATGGTTTTAATATTATATTTATTAAAATAACGTAGATAAACCTTCGTTACTAGCTATTATAAAGCATAAAATATGGTTTTTTTTTAGTTATAAATATGTAGTAATTTAATGATTAATTATTTATTTCAAAGATATTTTTGAAAAAAAAATTTTTATTTTTATTTTACTCTTTCATTTTATAAAACGTTTTTAATGATTGATGATTCTAAAGCACAAAACTATTAAAAAATTTTAAAAGTGTATATATGAATCACAGTAAAAATATTAAAATTAATTTGTAGCTATTTTCTTTTAAAATAACGCACTAGGTATTATATATTTTGCATTTTTAGGTTATGTGTTTTACTCTGTAATATGTATTGTTTAGGTTATTATTGCTGCAGAGTTACTGAAAAATGCAGATGAATTAGTAAAACAAAAAATACATCCTACTTCTATCATTAGTGGATATCGTTTGGCATGCAAGGAATCATGTAAATACATACAGAACAATTTAACTGTAGGTGTTGATGATTTACGTCGTGATTGGTTGGAAAATTCTGCCACTACTTCTATGTCTAGCAAGTTAATTATGGCTGATTCTGAATTCTTTTCGAAAATTGTTGTTGATGCTTGCATGCTTGTGAAACGTCCATCTGACAAACGTGGTGGTGTATCAGTTCCCATTAAAACCATCAATATACTTAAAGCTCATGGTAAAAGTGCTAGAGAAAGTTTACTCATTCCAGGATATGCTTTAAATTGTACTGTTGCCTCTGAAGCAATGCCAAAAAAAATTATAAACGCCAAAATTGCTTGTTTGGACTTCTCTTTACAAAAGACTAAAATGAAATTAGGAGTTCAAGTTTTAGTTAATGATGTTGACCAACTGGAAGCAATTCGACAACGTGAGTCTGATATAACTAAAGAAAGAGTACAGAAAATTTTAGCAACTGGAGCTAATGTAATACTGTGCACTGGTGGTATTGATGACATTTGCCTAAAATATTTTATTGAAGCGAAGGCTTTGGCTGTGCGTCGTGTAAAGAAAGTTGATTTAAAAAGAATTGCTAAAGCTACGGGTGCAACGTTTTTGACTTCTTTGACAAATATGGAAGGAGAAGAATGTTTTGAAAGTTCTAGTCTTGGTGAAGCTGCTGAGATTGTACAAGATCAAATATCTGATGATGAATTAATAATTGTAAAAGGACCTAAAGCCCAAAGTGGAGCGTCAATTATACTGCGTGGACCAAATGATTTTTATTGTGATGAAATGGAACGTTCTATTCATGATGCCTTATGTGCTGTTCAACGTGTACTTGAATCCAAATCAGCTGTTGCAGGTGGTGGAGCTGTTGAAGCTGCTTTGTCTATTTACTTAGAAAATTTCGCAACATCATTAAGTTCACGAGAACAACTAGCTATTGCTGAATTTGCACGTTCTCTTTTAGTTATACCTAAAACCTTGGCGATCAATGCTGCTCAAGATGCTACAGAGTTAGTAGCCAAATTGAGATCATACCATAATGAAAGTCAAACTAGTAGTGAAAATGATGTTTACAAATGGTATGGTTTAGATTTGGAAGATGGTGAAATTCGGGACAATTTAAAAGCTGGTGTTTTAGAACCGGCAGTATCTAAAATTAAGTCGTTGAAATTTGCAACAGAAGCTGCAATAACTATTTTGAGAATAGACGATATGATCAAGTTAGATCCTGAACAAAAAGCTGGTCGTGGTTATCAACAAGCCTATGATGCTGGTGAACTATAATAAACAAATGGCACTTATAAAAGGATTTTAACTTTAGGTTATTAATATTTTTTAATAATATACATTAATACTATGTGCAAAATTTGCATATTTTAATTTGTTATTTAAAATTATTTTCATGCCTTTTAAGCTAACATATTAATAACCTTCACTTACAAATATATTTATAAATAAAAGTAAAGTGTTTTTTTTTACAAAATATTTAATAAAACATTTTTTATTTAATTATTTTTGACTATTATATTCAAAAGTGTCAATAGAATGTCATCACAAGTATTTCAAATGTATGAATGTGAAATTTAAGTGTTTTTCTTCATTATTAAAGGTTTTAAACAAATTAATGTTATCAATATTTTATAATAAAAAGTATAACAACTTATTCTTATATTTAAAAAGTTGAAATCTTGCAATACGTCCACTGTTAATGCATGTTAATATAGCACACATTAAATTATATCGCTTGATCAAATAAGTTGATGATAATTAGGTCTCAGATTTTATTACTACAAAAATTGAGAAAATTGCACTGAATAATTTTTTTTTAATATAAATATTTAATTTCAAGATATACTCAAACAATCAAAAAGAGCTAAAATTTTTAAAATATTCAATAAATAATATTTATCATATTAATAGAAATAAAAAAATTATTGTTGGAATAATATACTTGAAAGCTATTCGTTAATTAGAAAATAACTAATCAAGCATTAGAAAGACATATTGAAATTAAATTCCCTGTGATCATCTTCATAAAACCAATTATGAAGATTTGTTTTTCTTAATGCTATGATTCCAATTTTAGATGCTGAATAAAATATACAAAACTTATTTTATCATACACATATTTTTATTGATAAAAATATAAATTAAACAAAAACCATTTTAAATCTAAGTTTTCACACTATGAATATACATTAAAAATAAAATATATGGTTGACAGAGAGCAATAGTATGGTTATAGGGCTGTGGGAGCACATACATTTATAACAGACGACTTAATTCAATAAATATATATTAATTTACAAAAAACATAAATTAAAAGATTAATAGCTTAATAATAATATATATTAAATAAAAATATATATACACAAACGTTTTGATCCAATTTTTTGGAGAAAAAAAATGACTATTTTTTATTTATTAACTTTTCTAGTTCTTCGAATGTAATTGATGAGAGTATACAGGATTAATACAATTTAACTTAAAATGCAAAACTATTAAAATGTTTACAATTAGTTAACATTTAAAATATTATAAATCATAGTGAGGACTTTAACAATTATTAACTATAGCAGACGAATGAAAAAATTCATTTTATATAAAATATTTAAATAAATGGTTTTCAATGAAAGTTATACTCTATACAATATTACAAAATGCTATTGTTGTTTGAAAAATACTCTGTAGAAAAAAGCTGTTATTTAAACATTATACAACTATTTTTTTGTTTAATTTTAATTAAAATATAATGCCTCCAAGAATAGAATAGCAATTTATAGGTATTATAACATATATTATAATCTATGTACAATAAGTAGTATAAAATATTTAATAGTAAAATTGTACTGTTTATTAATCATCTAGGCTACTCTGTTTTTTTGTTTGTTTGAGCACTAACAAGATTCTCATTCTGCGCTCTTAGGTTATTGATAAATGTTGAATGTATATACTTATCCCATATCTACCTCTTAAGCCCAACTTAATGTCAATTAGATAAAAATATATATTATATACACATTGTGTCTCATAATGTCACACATTAGCTATGAAGGCTTAATGAAACAACACAGAAATAGATATTAATGTTGAATTGATGTCATTTTTGTGATGCCATCAAAAATGCTGTATTAATGTTTAAATATTATCGCGACACATGTATATAATGACATAATTACCTTGAATTAAAAACTACATGTAGGTGTTGACACACAAAAAAACAAACATTTTAACAGTTAATATAACTAATTATGAGCAAGTAATTATGATGTACACATATTTATTAAAAAAAAAAAATAGAATCACATATGGACTCTACTCAAATTCAATTAATAAAAATTGGAGCACTAATAAATATTTAGTTTATAATTTAAAAATATAGTGCGCGTTATATTTCATATTTAATAAAAAAATTCTTTTATTTGTTAAGTAAAATTGTGATCTCAATGTATAAAATAGTTCTTCATTCATAAAATTATTTGTATAGGTTTAATTGAAAATTAGTTAACGACAATAAACAAGTTTATTGGTATAAATATTGTACACAAATGAGATTCTTAGACTAAAAAAAGAAAAGAAAAAAGGATGGAATCAAAGTGTTATTTAGTAGTTATTTACTATGGAAAGTTAGTGATTAATGAGATCCTAGTGTAAAAAGGGATATTTATTTTCATAAATTCTTGAAGTTAAAAACAAAAACTGGAAATATAAAAATATGGTCAAAAACCACACAAAAAATACAAATCTTATATAGTTATTTTTTTTGCAAATATAAAATATCCGTAGTTTAATAACAATTAAATGTTTTGTTTTATGTAATAGTATTGATAAACCTTTTTAGTCATTTTCAGATAAAATAAATTATTAATAAAATTAAATGATTCGCAACATTTTTAAGTTTTTTTACAGTAATCAGAGTTGATTACATACAGTTAATAAGTACATATTAGTTAATAAATATAACATAAGTGCATTTACCATGAAATCATTAAAAGGATAAAATGGTATGTGCATTTTTTTTAGGAAATTTCAAAATTATTGAACTCACTTAAATAACATACTCCGAAATTGTAAACCTCGAGTTTACACACACACTCATGTGTATATATATATATATATATTGGCAGCTAGAGATTTATTATTTTGGAGTTTATAAAATCCTTAAATATTTATATTAGTTTTATGATTTTGCATGGCACCCAAAGTGGCTAGAGTTTTTTTAATACGTAAAGCTGTCAGACGTGCAGACGCAGTGTGATACCAACATTCTTGCATTAATTTGCTCATTGTTTGCAAACACTAAAATATATAAATAGTTTAATTTTAATACTAATAAAAAATTATACTCATTTTTATTACTGGATAAGCATTCCATCTTTGTGGTATAGGTGGTCGTTTCATTTCTGAACAAACAACTTTCCGCATTTCATCTATAGTAGGATCAGATGGAACACTATCATAATATGGTAATTGATATTCTTCGTGTATATTTCCGACATAACATCTTCTTGTTACTTCCCAAAGTATTAAACCCAGAGCATAAACATCCCCTCTTTTAAATGAATCAAAATGGTTCGTGTTAATTGTTTCTTCCAAAACCTATAACAGTAATATAAATTATGTAAATATTAAATTATAAATATTATATTTAATTCAAATTATTACCTCTGGAGCCATATATCTTTTAGTGCCTACTCGATGATTCAATGGTATATCTACTGTGTCCATAGATGTATCATAACGTACAGCAAGTCCTAAATCACCAATAGCACACGTACCATTGGATTTTACTAAAATATTTTTTGATTTAAGATCACGATGTGCAATGGCTGGTTTGCCTAAAATTCATGATATATGCATTGAATAAAAAAATTGTTAAGAGTAAAAACTAAAAATTTAATTATGGATTATATTACCTTGAGTACCAACAATTTCCATATGTAAATGGGCAAGACCAGTTGCAATAGATAGTGCCATGCGAATCATTCCATTTGTATCCACTGTACTTCGATTCAAAAAATCAAACAATGATCCATTTTCATGATAGTCAGTTATTAACCACAATTGAGTCCATGTGCCATTATCTACAATTAATAATTTTGTAAATCAAATTTTGCAATAAAGTTATATTTTACCTTTGTTATCAGCAGCTATAAATCCCAATATATTATCATGTCTTAACATTACTGTTTGGTATATCTCAGCTTCTCTAAACCATGATCTTTCTTCTCGAGATGAGAATATTTTCACAGCGACTTGTTCACCACGCCATTTGCCTTGCCACACTTCTCCAAAACGTCCTTTACCAATAGGTACCCCAAGTTGGATTTGACGAGCAATGCTTCTTTGAACCAAAAGTGGTAACCCTAAACATTTGATATAATTTTAAAAATATAAATAATTATACAATTCTACAACAAACCTGATCCTGAACCACTGGTAGTCATTTCAATCATATCTCTTAAAGAAACAGCGGCAGTTAAAATAGGTTGTTGGTCAGGAGCTATATTTCGAGGTGTTGGCAAATATCTAATATTGTGACGTTTAGTTGATCCGGCCCAAAAATTCATAATAAGCATGACTACTAAACATACAACACCTATTGGGCCAGCTATTATTATAGCTAATTCCCACGTACCCAATCTCTCCTTCTTATGGCCACTTTCAGAACCATCTAAATTTACACGTCATACATAAATTTAGATTAAATTAAAATTTCTTTTATAAATATGAAGCATTAAAAATTATGGATATGTATTTTATAATTATGTATAAACATTATACATTATAAAAATCATTATTGGTATTCATATTTTCTAAAAATACATTACAATAACTATAAATGAGTAAATATTGATAAATAACTATATAATATATAAAATAAAAATAACTACATTATTTTTATTTATAAATGCAATATGTTTATTTAAAATAAAATTATTCAATTTAAAATATTTAATAGAAAATTCATGCAGTTAAAAAATAAAATACACTGTAAAACTCTACCTGGACTCTTATTATGTAGCATTGGCTTAAGATCTTGGTTACAAAAGTCATATTCTTTACAACATTCAGTTACAAAAGTATCATTATGTTTGTTAAGGTACTGACATACCAAAGGTTTTTCTCGTGGGATCACAATGTTATTCTCCAAACACCTAAAACGAGCACAGTTATCAAAATTCAAACATGTTAATTAATACTAATTCAGCCAGAATGTTAGCCTACTATTATTAGTATAAATTCAACCCTTCCAATGCCTAGGTTTTGAACACTGAACTACCTAAAGGCTCAAGAACTTTTGTAATCTTGAAGTATATTTATAATATGTATAATAATGATCATTCGTTGTATTTGTCGAATTAAATTTATTTGAATAATGGCTGTGGGTTTTCAGTATGTCACTATAATTAGTAACATTATTAAGGAAAATAAATAGATTTATTATATGATGAATTTATACGTGATATAGTAAAAACATATGTATGTGTCATTGGCCTTGTAGATGGTATTTTTTTAAGGATACATTTGTATATCAGTGGCACTGAAAGGGTTAAATTAATATTTTGGAATAACCATACTATTTAATTATCATACTATTTTTTAAACAAAATCAAACAAATACCAAGTTATTGTTAAGAATGTATTTTTAAATATATTTCTACCTAAATTATAAATATATTAGTTGGGAAAAAACAAATAAACTCCAAAACAGTTAAAAGGACACACATAAATCATGAATAGACCTGTAGGTTTAACTTCAAGTTTTGGATATAACCAACGATTGCAATAATCTTGATCTTGGCAACATGACATTGAGATTTCATCCAAAAACATTCTTCGAAAACAATTTTTTGGCTTTTCTGGTGGGAAAAACTGGTGCTTGTGCAAACAACTTAAACCCAATTCCCAATACAAATTACGATAAGTATAATGATAAATATACTAAAATTTATGTTTGTGACTATATTATGGAAAATGTTTAATTATATGTTGCCACCTATTGGTTATTAACCTTTATCCATAGGGAATCATAATATAAAAAGTTATAAATAGTCTATATATGATCATTGATTTATATAGTATACATATATACAATAAAACAAATAGTAAAATATGTTAAATATATGATTTACATTTTAGCTATGTTATTTTAAATACTGAAAAATAATTTAATAATACTTCAAACTTAATTTAAAAAATAAATTCACATTATATGCGTTTAAAAACAAATAAAAATAAATATAAATTTATTAAACACAACATAAATAATATTCAAAATCCACAGGCATTTTTATTTCTATTGACAGTTGTGCTTTATTTATATAAAAATGTAAGGAAATTTATGAAACTTACATCATTATAATATTGTCATGCAGACATAGTATCCTTTAACACTTTAGACAATTGTTTTATAGTCGTATAGTTAATTTACAAATATATTTTAAGGTAAATAATTACAATTATCAAATCTAGACACATATTTAAAAAAGCATTATTACTGTTCCTGTATTGTATTAATATATTAGGTGCATACATTACTAAATGTATATTAATATAAATTTCCAATATCTTAGGATTTGGAACAAATATGGACTATTGAAAAATAAGAATATGTTTACTAATAAACTAAATTCTAAATGATAAATAGTATTTGTTTATCTATAAGTTGATGATAGTATTTATAATGTTAGTTAACACAATTTACAATAAAACATTTGTATAAATAAAATATTATAATATAAATGCAAATAATGTTAAACCATATAGTTGACTGATTATATTTTTAGTAAATATTTTTTAAACGTGTTAAAGATTTGTTTTTCTTCAATGTCATACTCTATGATTTAGTAAAAAACGAATACGTTTATATTTACAAATTATTTGTTTTTTGAAATATACTTATTTAAATTTACCAATGTTCTATACCTAATTATTTTGTCTTATTAATATTAAATATAGCGATTTTATTATTAATAAATCCGCTGAATTGAAAAAATGTTATTTATTTAATGAATTGTAAAGTATATAATATAAATATAGGAATTAATTAATCTCTACTTCATCATTATCAGTTGAGGTAAATTATAATAAATATAATAAAAACATACATCATACAATATATTATAATCTTATGAATTAAGATTATTTAACTAATCTTACCGAGATGAATGAATAATGACACCAGTATCTTTATTGAGTGATATGCTGGTAAAACAATAGCCATCAGTAATACAGGATGAGTTTGTATCAGTGCATATGTCACAATAACATATTAAACCTATTGAAAACAAATTACAATTATTAAAATAACAATCATTGGGTTTAGTATAATTTTCTTTAAGTAAAATTGAATACAAAAAAACATTGTACCTTTGACAGAGTGGTAGTAAAATAGAAAGCCTACAGCCAGTATACACATCCATTTGGAAGACATTGAAATGATGTATCTGCGAGTGTTTCAGATATTCTTTGTCAATAGTGTTCAACTTGTGAAATGATTGACTATAAATAAGGGTCTACTACATATTTTTCTCATAGTTCGTGGACGCACATGGTTTAAAAACAATTTAGTGAAAACCTCATAATTAATTGTGTAGGTATTAATACGGCTAATCAATCTGAACAGCAAAATGTGATAAACATCAAAACAATAAGATTTAACTTAATTCCATTAAGACCACGATATTTCCATACACACGGCATAAACTACAAAACCAAAATGTTACATGTATCATGAATGTGGAAGATATCTACATACACCATATTAATGAAATTAGAAATATCCAAAACATACGACAGGAAGTACTAATACCACAACCACACTATACTGATAAAATGGTAAGTGATATAATGGTCATGGAAAAAACGACATTTTATCTTCTATACTCGTAAATACATAGTTATGCAAGGTTGTAATGTGATGTTCTTCAATATTAGGTTATACATATTACAGGATGGGCTTTGGAGAATAAATACATGTTAAATCTACCTCGCGATATGGCTTTAAAATTGAATTTTAATTTTTATACACTTATTTAAATATTATTTATATATGTAAATATATATATATAATATAATTTTATGTATTTGTTTGGAGAATATAAACGAAAATTTACCACTATGGTGTTCTATAATTTAAATGTGATAATCATTATAATGGCGGTCACATAACATTTCAGTATCACTTGCATGCAAATGTTATTGTATAAATGACATCAATGACTTAAATCTTAAGAACAAATCATATTCCTATAAATCATTTATCTAATTATTAATTAAATGTCGGTATACTTTGTAAAAAAAAGTAGATAGTATATATTATCATATATACATAAAAATAATGCGCTGTAAAAAATAATTTGTAGATTTCATGTTTATTATTAGACATAAATATATGAAATAATCGATTTAAACTAACATCAAATATAAACAATACTTATAAAACATGTGTAAACATCGAACAATAATTAAGTTTTAGATATATTTATTTTTGAATCTTTAAGCGTGTTAAACTCATATGATTCTATAGTACGTTTCTCACCATGAGGTGGTGGACCTATTAATTTTACCATGTCTTCATAATTTATTGATTCTTTCTGTAATAGTTCTTCAGCAATCTACAATTTTAAAATAAAAATAAAAGTTTTAATTTAAAAGGAATAATCTAAAAACAAATATATTATGATCAATAAAAATTAAGATATTCAATAATAAAGTTAAAATTTTTTTTTCATAATAGTCTTAGATTATAGAAAAGTAAAAATGAGATATATTCATAAAACATTATGCATAAGTTATTTTAATAGAAAAATATTCATTTTAGCAAAACCAAAATTTAAAAAAATTGAATTTATGAATAAAACAATACCAATTTTAGTTTATCGCAGTTGTCATTAAGTAGTTTTTCAGTTTGAAAATAAGCATTAGCCACTAATCGAGAAACTTCAGTTTCCATAAGTGCTGCTAATTTATTACTATATGGTCGTATACTATTTTTTGTATCTTCGGGAAATGATAATAATCCAATTGAGTCATTCATACCATATTGACGAACCTGTGTGTTTAAAATGCATAAGAATTTTTAAACATTAAATCTTTTATATAATCATTTTTAAAATATACTTGAGAATTTGCAATTTTGGTAACTTTCTCCAAATCATTTTGAGCTCCAGTTGTAATGCTATTAAATATTATTGATTCAGCAACTCTGCCACCAAGACCCAAACACATTTTTTCAAATAACTAAAAAAATGTTACATATAATACATGGCT
Organism: Geopemphigus sp. TES_GeoC_2020; assembly: GCA_025469175.1. Classification (NCBI taxonomy): domain Eukaryota; kingdom Metazoa; phylum Arthropoda; class Insecta; order Hemiptera; family Aphididae; genus Geopemphigus; species Geopemphigus sp. TES_GeoC_2020. The sequence goes on from JAIPRN010000169.1 coordinate 56,798, forward strand.
AACAAACATTTGTCATTATAAAAATAATTTCGAGTACATAATTTGTTTAATTTAATAAGTGATATTAATATAAAAATACATTAACATTCTTTTTATGTTAATCAGATGCAATGTTAACACAAAAGATAATTCAAAATAAAACTGTTTTCAGAATTTAAAAAGTATTGCAAAATATTTTTAATTTAGCTATGAATAGCATTTTATAAAGAGGTTTTCACATAAGCTTTTTCTAAAATATTTAATTTTTCATAAAATAATAAACAATATAGGAATAACTAAAATGTATAATGCAAATTATATAGAACAGATTTGCTCCATTTTTTTATAATTTAAGCTTTAACAGTAAAGTTAAATGCTTAAAAATGACTATTAGCAAAATAATATTTAATTATTTTATTTTATTTTATTATAAAAAGATAAATTAAATATTTTTAAATAAAAAGTATAAAAGATGTTTTCGAGTATATCATATTTCATAAATGTTTTGCTATTAAAATTAAAACATACAGCTTGCTTTGATAGTAGGTATCGTTCTGTAGGTGTATATTGGGCAAATCCTAAAGCAGCATTAGTTCTAGGCACAATTGTAACTTTTAGAAGAGCATCTGTAGTTGGTAATAGCCAACCAATTAGTGCATGTCCTGCTTCATGATAGGCAACAATTTTCCTTTCTTCTGGAGAAATTGCATGAGATCGTTTTTCGGTTCCTCCTACAACTCGTTCAACTGCATAATCCAAATCAGCTTCTAATACAACTTTTTGATTATTTCTTGCAGCATGCAATGCTGCTTCATTACAAACATTAGCAATATCAGCACCTAGTTAATATTTATATTAATTAAATTTATAATAATTTTTGCTGTCAATTAATTTACCACTAAATCCAGGAGTTAAATAAGCCATTTTTTGTGAATAATGTTTAGGTTCTTTATCTAATTTGATTTTTAAGTGTTGTTCAAAAATTTCTTTTCGCTCTTCTAATGTAGGAAGATCAATAAGAATATGACGATCAAAACGTCCAGGTCTTAAAAGAGCCTTAATATATCAAAAAATTATTGAATTGTTAGTTAATTATGTAAAATGTTATTTTAAAAAAAATACCTTATCTAAAATATCTGCTCTGTTTGTTGAGGCTAACATTAAAACTCCTTCTTTGGATCCAATACCATCCATTTCAACCAACAATTGATTTAATGTTTGTTCTCCTTCATCTCCACCACCTTCTGGTCCTCTTGAAGATCGTTTACGACCTATAGCATCTATTTCATCAATATAAATTATACATGGAGATCGTTTCTTCCCTTCTTTAAACAAATCCCTGCAATTGTATTATTATTATTAAATATAAATTATTCCTTTGTAAAAAAGAAAATATTACTAAAATTAAGTTATGAACAAATTATATTTCAACATCAACTAACCTTACTCTAGCAGCTCCAAGCCCTCCAATCATTTCAATAAATTCGGAACCATTCATAGATAAAAAAGGTACATTTGCTTCTGTTGCAACAGCTTTGGCTAACATTGTTTTACCACAACCAGGTGGCCCTAAAAGTAATGCACCTTTAGGAACTTTTGCACCTAAACTCTTATAACGATCGGGCCTCTTTAAATAATCTACAAATTCCATGACTTCTTGTTTTGCTTCTTTAAGACCAGCAACATCTTTAAAACGAACTCCTTTACCTTGACCAACTAATGGATCAACTAATGTAAACTTTGCTTGTTTTATTTGAGACTAAAATAATTAAAATTTATGTTAAGTGTACATTGTAAATAATGCCATGAGTAAATTAAAAAATTATATTTATTTATACACCCAAAAATACTTACAAACATATCAAAGCTAATAGGAGACTTAGTTCCCTTTGAACGATTAAAATAAGCCAATGCCAGGAGACCGGCAAAAAATAAAAATAAAATTAATTCAGGCGCATTAAGAGAACGATCATATACTACAGGTACTCCATAACCAGGTTTTATGCCTAATTTTGATTCAGCATCTCTTAATTTCTGTTCAAATCTTTCCAAATCAGCTATATTCATATGGTAAGTTCTTTGATCAATCTGAAAAAATTTCAATTATTTTAGAATTTAGTATACAAGTTAAGAATAAATCTCTGGGCATCTAAACTTTATTGATAAATCAATTTGTAATACCTAATAAATTTCTCTTGAATTTATTATAAAAAAATAAATATAAATATTCACATATTTATAATTATATTTGAACAAAACTTAAATGTATATTTAAGTTAAAGTGTGCTTTCTCATATTGCTAACACAATGACTACAATTTTTTAGACAAATATATATATCTAAATTAAACCATAATAATGGTAAATATAGGCAGAAAATAAATATGGACTTAAATACTTTGTACAAAGTACCGAGCTTAATTGAACGATAAACAATGTAAAAGTGAGAATTAAGGATACAAAGGATCAAGAATACTGGAAAGCATTGGTAAAAATTACAGAGGATCTAAATGGCTTGTTAAATAAAAGAAAAAATTTACTTTTCTTCCTTTAATTATAGCACCTTCATATAACCTTATTGTTACAATATCTAAATCTGGACGAGCAATAATTTCTTCAACTTCTCCTTTAGATAACATTAAATGCACAAATTCATTCCACGATATATATCGCATATCCTAAAAAAAGGATACAAAACACTAATGAGTATATATGGTTAAAGACCAAATTAAAAAAAATATAAAAATTCGATATTTACCTCAGGATTTGAAGAATTAGGTAATAAATGACTTAAAACATAAAGCATTACATAACTAGTAAATATAGCAATAATGATTTTTATCATCATTGTATTTCTTGGGTCATCAGGATTTTTACCATCATTTTCATTCCTTTGAGAATGGCCATATCTTAAAAAAACTTTATTTATGGCAGTTATTTCCTTTTTAATCGATATATACTTAAAAAAAAAACAATACATTTTTGTATATTGAAATATTACAATAAGTACATTTTAAATATATTTATTCTCAGTTACATAAATTTAATAACTTACGTTTTTATACGTATTTATTGGTGAATTTCGTAAATAATTGCTCATAAACCTAGTACATTTTAATTCATTTTGTCTAACATAGTTATTGAGTAATTTTGGTTTATATAAACGAAAATTAGATTTCGAAATTACTTTTAACAAACTTAAACCCATTTCAAGACGACAAAAAATACAATTATTTTGAGTAATTTAAAATATAGTAGAATTTATAACATTTTAATTCACAGGCGCCATAGTTGATTATCAAAATTCCGAATTTTATATTTTGTATTTACTTATTTATGATCTGATTTATTATTATACAGTGATAAAAGTGACTATAATGTATTGATAATCTCATTGGTTAGAAAAACATGGTCCCCGAATGGAGTATCCACCGGCTTTTGATAATACTAATCTTATAAGAATATAATAATGATAATATATTAATTATTGATAACAACATTTTGTAATTTATTTAAATTTTAAACTAATTTTTCGTTGTTACGGTTTATTAATAAAATGAAATTCATTACTCGTCCTATTTATAAATTAAGGTTGAATCGTGATATGCCAAATGTTCGTTCAAAATTTATAAAAGCAGCTGTATTAAAAACTGTTAATAAACCCTTAATCAATGAAAATTTAAAAATATCCGACAAGTTAAACGAAGGCCAAGTAAATACAATACATTTTTTGTTATTAGTATTTTTGTAATAAATGAATTGCGTTGCAGCTTAGAATTGGTGTTAAATATTGCGCTGTAAATATGTCTGATGCTTTAATTTGTTCCGGATTATCTGAAATTAAACCACAATTACCATTTGTTCCTGGTTTTGAAGTGGTTGGTGAAGTATTAGAATCTAATGCAACTAATAATGATGACGAAGAAGAAGAGATTGCAGTAGGTGATCGAGTTTTGGTTTTAAATAAAGAAATCATGGGTGGATTTGCCGAAGAATGTATTGCTAATGAAAAAGTATATAAATACTTTATATTTATGATAAAAGCAATTTTTTAATTTAATTATGCTCAGGATGTTTTTGGGATTCCTTCAGAATTGTCTTATGAGTCAGCTGTATCTATTGGAGATAGTTATGCAACTGCATTAATAGGATTAGCCCGTCGTGCTAACTTAAAAAAAGATAATACTATATTGGTTACAGCTGCTGCTGGTGGTTTAGGATTGGCTGCTGTTGATATAGCTGCTAATATGTGTAAAGCTAAGGTAATAAATTCTATATTTTTTTTTATATTTCAAAATTGAACAAGAAATACAACTACTAACTTTTAATTATTATGGTTTAGGTTATTGGGGCCTGCCGATTAGAACAAAATACATCTATTGTAAGAGATAAAGGAGCATTTATTTCATTTGCAATTAAAAATCCAGAATCTATGTGCAAAAGAGTATTAAAAGAAACTGAAAACAAAGGAGTAGATGTTGTGTTCGATGCTGTTGGTGGTGAAATTTTCCCATCAGCATTAGATTGGTATATTAGTATTTTTTACATTAATAAATTCTATTTATTATTTAGCTTTTTTTTATTTTAGTGTTAGCCAGGAAGGAAAAGTATTAGTAGCGGGTTTCACATCATTACAACTTCCTCAATTAAATATTAATGAACTACTTCGCCGTCCTTCATTTAGTTTAATTGGTGTATCATTGAATAATTATCGTACACATTCAATACAAATATATAGGTAAATATTTGTATGTAAAAAATCAAAATTATAATTAAATAAATAGAAAAATGTAATATAATATTTAATATTTTAATTTTCTTATTTCTATTCTACTGTCTATATAAATGTTTTCTAACTTGATATTAAAAGTAAAATATCATATTACACTGGTTTTGGTGGAGTTGGATTATTAATTTTTAAAGTTTGAATAGATAGTTCTGGATGTCAATTATTTCATTGACTATAGTTTATTATCTTTGAAGATTTTATTTATAAAATTTTAATTTAATTTATAAAGAATTCTATACAACAATATTGGAAAAATAAACCAAATTTTTGTAAATTATAAAATTTGTTTAAATACTTAAAATTATTTGTGTTTGAATAAATTAACTAAACTAACATCTAATTGTCATAATTTTGACAAAATCTAAATATTTCAAAACTGGTATTTGTTCCTATTAGTGTCTAAAAATTAAAAATGTCTTGTGAAATGTTTTTTTATAGATTATATTTACTTTATTAAATTATTGTCTTAAACAAATCACGCATATTTCCACAATTAATTTAGTGTTTTTTTGAATGTATAATTTATAACGTAATTTAGTGAACTTAATAATTTTGTTATACTAATTTTAATTTTAAGTTTTTAAGTAAACAGTTTTTATGAATATAATTAATCAATAGTTTACTACAAGTGGAATGTATATATATATATACATGCGTGTATATTAAACTATTGAATTTTGTTTTCCTTGTCAGGCAATCTGTCAAAGATGTATTAACCATGTGTAAAATGGGAGTGATTAGTCCAAATATATCAGAAACACTAAAACTTGATCAAGTAAATGAAGCTTTAGAACATTTTGCTACTGACAAAAGCAGTGGTAAAATTATATTAAAGATTGCTGATTGATGGGTAAGATTAGTAAATATTTAATTAATAACTAATAAAATGTTTTGTATGAATAATTCGTAAATTATAATATATTTAATACCTATTTATATATACTGTTTTGTTTATTTTATCCTGTTGTCCAATATCTATTTGAATACACTGGTATTATTGGTAGGTTTGCAATATTGAATTATATTCCCATTATTTAAATATACGTTCTTAGAGAGAGTGGAATGGAAGTTATTAGAATGTTGTATTGACCCTTGTTCTGTTATTCAGTGTTCAAACATATCAATATGACCTATAACCTATTAATGCAGGAAGTGAAAGTAAAAAATTACGCTTTAATATTTATTTTCATTTTGAATTAATTTTCTAAAAAGGAAATTCCGTATTGAACACGTTAGTTGATTTAGAATGTTTATTTTTAGTAAAGTATATTTAAATTGATACTATCAAAACTTTGTGCGAATTCATTCTAAGAATAGGTCAAAGTGAATACTGGAGATTGATTATTGAAATATACACACACTTATTACGGAGTTATTTAAAAAAAAAACACGTATTTTCATGTGATTATACAATTGTTAACCACAATTTTGTATAAAAAATATTTGTTTCGTAAAATGAACTTTAACACGAAATTTTATTTTTTTTATTTTGCCATGACGTAAAAAGCTTGTATTTTATACAATATTTTTAAAGATAAAGTTAAAATTATATTTCTAAATATACAATTATATTTTTCTGATATAATTAATTTAGATAGTGAAAAAGTAACGTAGTCTGTTTTTTTGTCAGGAACTTTCGTAATGAATTTACCAATTTTTTAAATTTATGAGAAATTTCTTTATAACATCAATATTTATTTATTTAAATTAAAATTATTTTAGAATATTGATAATCGTTGAATCTTGATAAAAAAGTAACTTTATATAGTCGTAGATAAAACACAAACGATTTAATTTATTAACCTTAATAATATGTAGACGTTATTTTGGAATAATATACAGCGTTTATTTTTAGGTCAAAATTAGTATGAAAATTGTTAGAATTAAATGGATTATGCCTTCATTTTAAATATCGGTGCACAACGTTTAATACGAATGAAACGTGTACTTAAAAGGAAAATTAATTTTCTAACATAAAATGTACGTATATAGATATATACAAAGTGTATCTTACGTCATTGTATGCGGGGGTATTAAACGATTACAGAATGATTTTATCAATATCAGTTGTAGTGTTTGTTTCTAAGCAATATAAGGCTATTCTTAGCTAAATAATAAACACAAATCATATTTAAAAGAGAGATAATAATTTTTCTACACCACGTATATATAGCCTTTATACTTCCAACTACTCAAGTATGAAATATTGAATGTATATGCAATAGTTAATATGTAATTGTTAAAATATGTAAACCTTGTTAGATACTAGCGATAATTTTTTACTAAATCAAATAATAATTTTCCCAAATATTATGTCAAAATTCAATATCACAATAATAGTTTAAAAACAGGGTTGTTTATATAGATATACCATTTATTTACACATTATAATTTAGACGCAATTAAAAAATAAGGTTATAGCAATTCGGATGATTTAATTTCACCTTTTTTGTTATTATGAAAACGACACGATTTTACAAAATAAATATGTAAAAGACATAATAACGTTTTTCAGATACCTACGTAATTTATTTTACATAACAAAGTTTAAAAATAAACTTAACAAAACATGACATAAATATATATTTATATTATGCTTAATACCTTATTCAATATTTGCCTAAATTAATTTCTTTTTTAAATATAAGAAATCGTTATTTAATTTTTCAATTTGTTTTTCATTCTTGTATATATTTATATCTGATCATATATGTTATATCTAACTTCAATTGGGTCATCTAATAACAACTATGTTACTATTCGTGTGTGTAATACAAAATGTCGACGATTTGAACTTGCTATATAAAATTACTAGAAAATTCTCGTCTAACGTAAAAATAACATAAAAAACAAAGATTAATTATTATAGTTCTATGTTAAATCCATTAAGTTTTTATTAAATAATTAGATAGATTCTATTTATTGATCATTTGAAACATTTTGAACAGTATTTCGATTGCGAAAAGTAAGTACCTAATGACTATAACGAGTAATGACTTCGAAATACAATTAAGTTATTTTGTATTTGATGATAACCAAGTGTTGTCTATAATGTTATATTATACTTATTGAGTATTTTAATGCAGATTTGAAATTTTATTATTTCAAAGTATTTGTCGTTAATTTTGATGAACAGTATACAATTGTATTTTTTTTTTAAATATTTAATGTTGAATGGCATACGCATTCGAGTAGTAAGGTCCACGATACACTAATTATCACGTTCTTGTTTCAACTCGCGGCGAAAGCTCAATTTGGATGAGGCGAAATTAATCTAATAATTATAGGTACATAAGTATGTTTAATATATACGACGTCAAATAACCTATATATTTTACATATAGACCTAATATAAGTTCGATACATGATGTTTTGCTTTCCAAATTCTGTCACTCTAAAATTTGCTTATATTAAATGTTAAGAGTTCAAAATATAAATGTTTCATTTAATACTTTTCCTATATTAATTTTGGTCACCAAAAATGTTCCTATATTTCAATTTTATTTTCCATTTTATGCAGACCTGGGACTATCTGAGTAACTATTACATAAAGTAAGTATAGTTAAAAAATTATCGTAATGTACAAAAAAACTACACTAGAAAAAATAAATATTAATAATAAAAAGTTGTTTAATAAAATTCGCTGAACATTTATTATAAATATTGTTATAATTTCTTATAAAATCTATGTTAATATTTCTTTACTTTTTTATATTTCTTTATTTTGATTTTAAATTTTAGTTCCGCGGTTATTTTGCGGTACTTCGGAATTATTTATTTATTTCAATTTCAACTTTTTTAAAATATCAATAAATCGAAAGATTTTAAAATTACTTATGAATTTGGCTCATATTATTAAGCCTTTCTGAATTTAATTTGTGTAATATAATATAATTTATAGAAAGACCCAAATGGGAACCAATTCGAATGCGAGCTTTTTAAGTAAGGGAACCAATTTGGACGTATTTTAATAGAAAATATATGCGCATATAAAAGGTTTGCTGTGTATATTATGTGCATATTTAATATAATAAGTAATACCACGCGCCTGTCGTCTTTTTCATCACCCTTTACATAATAAGGGTTAATTCTTTGTAAGGGTTGTGGAGGGGTACGTCGCGTACAACTTTTTATCGTGTGATAGTAGACTTCCCATATAGCGGTTACACGAGACCGAATTGGATGCGACAATGTGCATACATATATTATAAAAGGCGACGTTTTTTAAACATGAAACAGCGATTGTCAGTTAAGATTTTAAACGATTTTTGTTACGGTGTTTTTTATAAAATTGTTTTAATGATATTTATATATAGATACTTTCCAAAATTATATCTATACTTCTAACATACCTTTAAACAAAGGTAAACTAATGATTTTCTATACTGTTTTCGGTAGAACTAAATTAAACAATTCTTTTTTCTTTTCTATTTTTCGTTTATGAACAATTGTTATTTAAAACCGATCGGAGTCGTTTTCTACGGATAGTTAAATAAAAACCGTATAACCTATATTTTTATTAGGATAACATATTAAAATTTTTTAGATATTGGTTACGAGTACCTCGATTAAAAAGAACATTTATTTAACTACCGAGACTCAAATAGGTTTTAATAAAGCATTTCCACGAAAGTAAATTTGCAAAGTTTACTATAGTTAACTTTTCACTTAATCGCGTTTTAAATTTAAATGTTTATTATAATGGAAATATCGTAATTTATCAATTCGAAAATTAATGCGCGCGTATTACCATAAAAATATATTCTTTAAAAATGTGTAATTTAAATCGCGAATGACGTTTAAAAGTAAAAAATAATATTACTACAACAAATGAGATTAGGGGTGTTAAAATTATGGAAAATATATAGAATAGAACGAACGGTAAAAAATCATCCTGTATAATATTTATTGTGCGCGAGTAACAATCGCCCATGGACCGTAGCAGTGTGACCGCGATCATGTGCGAACCCTATGTTACGATAACGTAATATTTACGCATACCGAAACCTTAACTGGAATGCTACTAGAACGTACAGACTGATGCAAACGAGTATGTTTGAAATAAAATAAACGATGAAAAACGACACCCCCGTAATAATTATCGTAATATAACACGTATACGATGCGCGGTCGCTGTCCAACGGGTGTCTCGCGAAACGATTCGTACCCGTTATAAAACTATTCGAAACATACCTCTGGGCTCATTATAATCTATAAACCCTTACGTAGGGGTGGCGTATAACGAAACATTCGATACAATTTGCGTTGACGGGCGCGGTCACACTGTATGAAAGTTTATTGTCGCGCAGGGATCGGTCGTCGTTAGTCGCGCGCGTTGTGTCCCCGTCACGGTGACTCAGTGCCACTGCTGCCGCTGGTTGCGCGCGCGATGTGTGACCGGTTGGCCGCTCTGGACGGGTTCGTGTTGCCCGCCTCCACCGCCGCGGTGGTCAGGTCGACGCCGTCGTCCCCGAACGCGTACCGAGCCATCATCCAACAACAACAACAACAACAGCAGCTGGAGAAGACCGCGTCTGTGCCAGATCTTCTGCAACAGCAGAACAAGAGGCGTGGCGGCAATGAACGACCCCGGGTCGAGGGAGATGATGACGATGGGCACACGGCAGAAGAACGACATGCCGCTCTGGCGTCTGCATGTATCGACTCCAAATCGGACGGGTGTCTGACCGAAACCGGCCGGGCACCCGTCGTCACCAGTTTGAGTGGAACATTTCTCTGTACTTCGCCCTGTAAGGTAAACTTTACAAATAAAGCGCTATATTATAACGATTACCTCGAGTGTGCCAGCCCGCGCAGTATTATATATTATTCTCGCGAATTAATTTCGTTTCAAACGTTCTTATTGGAGCTTATTTTTCTTCAAATTAAAAATATATCAAATTTTATACATTTACGTCTTATATAAAGGTCACAGTATAATTTTAATACTGTTTTATTTGTTTGTATGTACATATATACGATTAAAAATGTGGAGGGGTTAATTTTTTAAAAATGTTCAGTATTCAAATTTCACCTCTTTTCCCTTTTCACAAATATTTGTGATCGAAGTCGGACAATGTGTATCTATTTAAAACGAAAAAAAACTGTAAATAATTACGTTTAAAGAAGGTATTATGTCATTTGGTAAAGTAATAACTATACATACGTAATAATAATAATATATTAATATATAATGCGAGAGTAATTATTTAAATAATATATATGTACATGCTAAAAATTAAAGTATTTTTATATTTTAAATTAAACCATTTATATTACGTTTCGAATGAACTAATACAGAACACCAAAAATAGCTTATAATTAGGCATAAGAATTGTAGTATTTGTATATTCGTTATACATAATTTCGAAAATTTCTAAGTTGAAAACAAATATATTTTATTATTATAATAATATGCTTATGGCATATAAATAATGTAATAACATTTATTTGTTATTAATTTTAAATAATTTGTTAAAAATTATTTTAATTTCGATTTTTAAATTTTTACACAAGCATATCATTTACAAATAATCAAGCTAAGCGAAATCATCAAAAATTGTTCATTTTGAAATTCCAATTCAAAATTGTCAAATTGAAAGTTTAATAGCTTAATTCCTTTGTAAATGGATTTTATAATATTTTAAATCTAAAATTTTTGAAAGTGATGATTTTTAAAATTTAAAACTCATTATAACGCAAAAATGCACTATTGAGGTTGACCAAAAGTTTTTGAAAATAATACTTTTTCTATTATTTTCATTAAATAAGTCAAACGAAAATTATAAACGATATATTGTGCAATTATGACATACATATTTGCACACGTGTACGTATATAACTCTTAGGCTATAAGTTTTGACAGTAGACATTAATCAAATTACTTACAATATGTCAATATATAAATTATTGAATATAATGTTTTTATATTAACAATAGTACACAATCTGTTCATTTAAAAGCTATAATGTCTATAAATATGTTATTACACTATAAGCATGTATATATAAAATCAATAAAACAACAATTTTTCTTCAACAAAATAATTTTAAAAATCTTAAACTAAAATCCTTAAAAAAATAAATAAATTTTTAATGATTTCACGCTGCTTTGCCTGTACATAACATAGAATAGAAACGTAATTTTTTTTATTTATAATCGACTATTATATGTTTCAAATGGTAATCCTTTCATATACAATTCTAAATTTTTTTGTTTTTAAAATAATAGATTGTTTACCACATAAAACTTTTTAAAATCTTTTTTAGAATATATACACAATCTGTAATTATTTTGTTTTATTACAATGAGCAGATGTGTCTTAATAATTGTTGTCATATTGAACATAATAAAAATATATTACCCAGCGGTAATATTTTTTGACGTGATTTTTCTTTAAAATAAAAAGTTTTTATACGTATTCTTAAAATGAATCATAGAAAACTAATATGATTTTTATTAATGAATCTGTTTATTAATATTTATTCTTAGTTCTTTGTACTCTTGCCCCCTTTCTATTTCATGTACTGTATAAAATCAATTCCTTACATTATTATCGTGTATCGTGCTTATATAACATTAACTAATAGCTATGTATATAATCCATAGTCCATATGGGCATATGCAGGGTATTATATATATTAATGATAATATTTGTTATAGTTTTAGTATTTTACACATTTTCTTACATTTATATATAGTCTTCTTTCTCTCTATCAACCATATTAACAATAAATTCCAATAATAATGTGATTTCGTGGCTTTTTTTAAACTTCTTTACACGCTACGATGTAAAATGTTATTTTTTAATGCAAATAGCCCATGAATCACGATAAATTATTTGTTTACACTATTATTCGCTTTAAATCTTAATCAGAAAAATAAACAAAATTAGAGGGCGGAATTTTTCCTTATAATATATATTTAATTTCATTTATCTACAAGCTATTAGTTTTATAATTTTATTTCATTATTTTTTTATGTTATATATATACATATATATATAAGCACATTATAGAACTGCTGTATGTATATGTATGTTACAGTCAATATGTGTGTGTGTGTGTGTGTGTGTATATGCTTTTAAATTTTATTAGGCTTTTAGAATTTATACGTATTTTAAATTACGTTTCGTAAGTAGTTGTCGATATATAGTATTATATTTTCTTAAATTGATTATGCAGTGTATATCATTAATGAATTTTGATAAGCCTTTCAAAATTATGACAGAGAATTATTATTTTACAAAATAAGGTTTATAGTATGTAGACAGAAAGTTATTATGATTGGTATTAATATTTCATTTTATGAAAGAATTTGATTAAAAACTATCCTTATTTTATTAAGAAATTTTTATTTTACATACAAAGTTGTTATAATTATTAAAGGGTCAATAAGCGTTTATATTATAATTTATATTTGTGTCAATATATACAAATATATGATTATGTTGTTAGGTACATTTTATTTGCACATTTTATCATTCTATTTATTTTTATATTTTAAATATTTATACATTTAAACGAAAAAAATATATAAAATGTCAAAACATAAATAAAGAATATTATTTACGTTTAATTTTAGGCAAGGATATATATAAAAATCAATTTTTCCATTTATTACAAAACTTTTATGTGGACTACATAATCTAAATACCCAGGTATTCGTTATTTTAATTATAATAATTAAATTATTACGATTGTCTTATTAATAACTTTACTTATAATAAACCTCATTATGGACGATTTTTCTTTTCAAAATATGGTTTATTGTTTTATTTTTAAGATTATTATTATTATTATTCGTTATATAAATTCGGATATATTTTAGTAGTAAGGTTGAATATTTTTAAAAACACGTGTTTATAAAATTTTAGATTTTAAACGACGTTTAAACAAGTTTAGTATAAATATTTATGTCCGAGTATTTTAATGTTCGCCTTGCACTGGCTACATGCTGCATATAAAAATGTGATAGTTTTATATTATCTAGTGAGAAATTTCAGTAATTATGTCTTATTTACATTGAAGTGTATGTGTTAACTAAATTAGAATTATATGTAATCTTGGTATTATATAAACAATGAAATCAATTAAAATTCTGTTTATATGATATGAACTATTTTGCGTAAATAATATTAGTTTTTTACAAACAATAATGAACATTGATTAATATATATATATGTTATAATCGTATAGTTGAAATATAGTATACGCATATTATGTGTTTTAAAACTCTATATATAAGTAAAATTCAAAATTGAAAACAAAAACGTCAAATTTAATCAAACTCGTTATACATTTTGTGAAGTTTAAATTAAATTAAAAACAACTAAATATAAGCTAAAACGAAACCCCTAAAATACTACTAGGAAGTGGGATTAAATTATATTAGATTAGTATTGTGTCCTAATTATTGAACAAATAATATGATACAATGTTTAAAAAAAATTTTTTTTTTAAAAACTGTTTCAATTGTTATAATTGTAACATATCGTTTATTGAATTCTTGAAATTTTATAATATTGTATACAGATAAATCGACAAATATTATTTTTAATAGTTTTTTAATATTGTTTATTCAGTGTAATGTTTAATATTATATATATAGGTATAGTTTTTTTCGACTCTATAAAGAATAGCGAAATTATTATTTTTTTTTATAAATTTATAGCTAAATGAAAATATAAGATAAATATAATAAAACAAATTCTTTAACGCTTAGTCATTTGCCTTGACTTGTCGATTCAATTGTAGATATACAACTAATAACAATATTTGAAGAACAATGGTTAGGTAGTTAAACTTGTAAATATATTAATTTATCCTTATATGTATATATTTACCAGTGTTGTATGGTAATTAAGTACAAGTATTTGTAACAACCATTGGATACTTTTGGAAATTTTTAGGTGTAATATAAAAATTATGGCATAAACTGACAATTAACTGGTAAAAAATGCCGCCATTAGTTTAAAATAATATGACTATATTACTTTAGTATACTCCACTATAATTATAATCAGCCCTTATGTTTAATGTAAGAATAGCTAATTACGTTAAGCTATATTTATATAGTATTTTATTTCCCCCATAAATATATAATATAAATGACTTAAAAAATCGTAGTTGATAATTGACAACTTGCAGTTATAATAAATATCGCGTTCATTCGAGAAACAAATTAATGATTTAATAATACTTTTTATATTAATATTTAAGCATTACAATATATTTCGTAACAAATATTTAAATAATCAGTCGATCACATATAACACATACACGTTTGTCTTTAGATTAAGTTTATCAATTATATATTTTATACGATATTTTACTTATTATATAAAATAGTTCAGTACTTTAATTCTTATGGAAAATCTGTCGAATCTAACAACTCTATACCTATACAAGTATGTAATTTATATATTTTTGCTTATTCATCGATATACGATGCTGCGTTTCTTATAATTTATATTCTGCAGTACGGCATATATGTAGATAAAATTCTGCGAGTGGTGGTGACCATAACAAAGGTAAGGGGAGAGAGAATCGTGGAATGTATAAATTACTGTGTTGGATATAATATGCATGTCTAGTTCGAAATTAAGATTTATAAAATTGTTTTTAGTATGTATATAAGTATAATTGCGCAACAGTATATTTTCAATTATAATTAATGGTTTTTATTTAAATATCATTATTTTGTGGATATAAAATCGTTACTAATAAAACCTTTAAATAATTATACAATTTTATTATGTCAACTTCTATTGATTTATCAATAATTGTAATATATTTAATACGCGCGTTTATTACGATAAAATTATTTCGTTTTAAAATAAAGAAAGTGCCTGTAATGCTTTCAATTCGATTAAGCAGGATTTATTTAAATAATTGTCTTAACTGCTTACGTTTTCCATCATTCAATAGTATATTTATAAAGTATTACTTGATATAAAAAATTACATTTACACATACCTAAACCTATATAGATGATACTTAATGAAACATATACGGTAATCACAGGTCCACAGTTAAATTATTATTTTTTTATAACGAAATAAAAATTTTGTTTTAATATGATGTGAAGTGAAAATAACGTGTATATACCATTCGTTAATTTAACTTATTTACTTTTACGATTCCAGACTTCTGTGCCATTGTACATAATCGATACGAATATATTTTAACATCTCAAAAATTAATTTGATAATTACGTGAATATTATAAAAATCTGAAAAGTTTATTATAGATTTATCTCCACTAGACACAATATCGTTCAAGTATAATAATTATATATTAGATAAATGTAGTGTTAAAAACGTTGAAATTGGAAATTTCTTTTTGTTAAGTCTATTTTTATTAAAAAATATACCGTAATTCTTTTTGTTGTAAATAGACCGTATTTGTGTCCGTCCCGGAGAAAGGAAAAATAAAGAAATATAGACCAGTCCCCGACGTGTTTATAACGTGGCTATAGCACGTCGATAGCCACTGCGCAACGCGTGGGAATTTGCGGCGATGAAATATAAAAGGGATGACATCATGACACACAAAAGCGCGTTGTTTATCCGGTGGCATTGACGTACGTACGGGTATTTCCTGGGCCAGAGCAGCGCGCGCTATCCCTTTCAAGGTCTTACTCCCCACCCACTATCGTCACTACGATAAACGACGATAGGTCTCCCACTCGCCGACGACGTTTGCGACTATCTCAAACGCAAAACGTACGGAAAAAAAATGAAGTCGTTACGACACGCACAGTTTCCCATGAACAGTCGGCAGATGGCACAGTGATCGTTCAGGTTCCGAGTGTGTGTGTTGTGTATCGCGTACGTTACCGTCGCCAGCACAGGTACTCATCGTCAGTCACGACCGTCGATAAATCGTTTCACTTGTGTGCTCGCTATAACAAAAACGGAAATACCCCTGGAGTTGTCAAAAGTTTTTCGACGCGTTATTTTTATCCCTGAACCTTTTCGGTTGTCAAAAACGAGATCTTAGGAGCAATCACATAAACCGGTTTGTATTTCACTCGCGTGCGTACAAGTAAATAAGTACAAGAAAAAAACAAATTCCTCTACGCTACTCATCGGGAACGCGAAAGGAGTAATTTCGTCATTTCGTAAGTAATTATACAAGTATTATCGTGCTCAGATTTGAATACGACGAGTTAGACACGTTTTGATTTTGTAACCCGTTCTCAAAAAAACAAAAACGATAATAAGGAATAGTGTTAAAATGAACAAAAATATCGACATGTGACTCGGTTAGAAAAAAGTTACAAATTAATCCATATTTTACTTTTCAATATAATATAATAGAAAGTGTTTGATTATAAATTCTTAATATTTTATTACAAACATGAAGTGTTAAGTTTCCCATATGTTATTTTGATCGTTACAACGATGTGTTAATTATTTTATAATAATAATAATGTTTACATCCCCAAAATTTTAATAAATTAGTTTTTAAAAGAGAAAATTAGCGTTTGATTTAGACGATTATTTCAAATGATTAATTTATTAAAATATTTAATAGTTTAATGATATAAAAAAACTGAACAAAAATAATTATTATTTATAAATAAATCAATATATATATAAAGGGTTTTTATATTTTCTTTTATAAATAATTAAATTGAGAATTGATAAACATAAATTGAAATAACATTAGAACAATACGTAAATAACGTCAACTTTATAACGTAAATTTATAACAAATTTAATATAAAATTACGAAATGATTTGAACATATTTAAAAAATAATTCATTTCTAAAGAAAGTTAGTTAATATTATGATAATTCATTATAATGTACAATATAAATTAAACAAGTCGAGTTAAAACATTTAAAAAATTTAACAAAATTAATTTTTTAATTAATCTTAAATTAACGAGAATCTTTGTTAAAAAATAAAACAAATAGTTGAAAAAAATTATATTTATTATACGTTTAAATAATCGCAGGATCGAGTCTTTTATTAATCCAATTCAATATGTAAATAGCAGTTAAGTTTAATTGTCAACGTATGTAAAAAATTTTAATTTGGTAACAATTTTTCTGTTGAAAATTTCGCAAATTTTATTAATGTAAAACGATCTTTTTACTTTATTTATTCATAAAATAGCTAGATAAATAAAATTATAGAATCTGTTTATATTATTAGTCTTTGATTACCTGTATATTAACATAATACACCAAACAACAATATCGAAAGTCCGTTATTTAATTTCCGGTTCGAACTAAACTTTTACAGAAACCAGAAATAATTTATGCATATTAGAAAAATCTTTATTTGGTATACCATCGTTATATTTCATTATGATGAAAATTTATCGGACTGGTTTTTAAATTGTCGAATTTTCGGTAAAAATTAGGTATATTTTTTATCGTATTATTGGAATGCTCCCAAAGTTAATTGTATAATGCACTTCTTTATAATAATTTGCGTTTTGAAATTTGATCGCTTTCACGGTTTGCGAATATAATTCGATTTAATTAGTGTGCGCGTTAGTACATTATTCGTCTATAATATAATATATTTAAGGGCATTTTTTTTCATCGAAGTCATGTAAAAAACCCTTTTTATTTTCGACCTTTTAAGACAATTTGGTCATCTCTTATTCGTAATAATATCGTTCCTGTGCCCTTTATGTGACCGTTATATTACAGAGGAATTTTTCGTATATATGACATCTTCACGATAACCTTTTTTTTAATTGGTCGTAAATAATTACTATCAGCCTCAGCTATAAATGTTATATGTTATTTTAAAGGAAAACCCGTTAAATTTATGTCGGTATCGAAAATTCAAAAACAATTGTTTGGTTTAATTTCATTTTTTGCTTGATACCATCTCTTTCATTTCGTTTTATTTTATTCCAACTAAAATAGTAATAATATAATATACCAGATAAATTGCACTTATTTTTACCATGAGTTACATTTTGAAGTAACTTAATTTATTTATACACATTAATATGAAGTTCAAGTACTACATTATTTACTTAATCGCGTTAAAATATGTACATAGGTGTGACTTCGATAATGTCCGCGACGACCTTGAAAAACCTTTAAAATTGCATCACGATGACATATGGAAAACGCATTTCAAAACGTGCGTGTGCGTGTATTCATATTGCTTTCGGTATTGGCCATAGATAGTATTATACGCGATATTATCACTGTTCGGTTATTTACCAATTTGGTAATAATATATTACGAACTGTTATTTATTTACCGACGCGAAATCCATGTAATTTGTTTATTTCTTTATCCGATTTAGTAAAAAAAAATGCTCCTTAATCTTGGATTAAGATAAATCGATCTCGAAATTTTATATTAATTTGGGAGTGTGATTGTTTTTATCTTCGTAGTATTTGTTTATATAGATCATCGCCGTCCAAGTTTTTATAGCTTTCAGAAATGGTGAGTTTGTTTGGTAAATATGCTTATATATAATACACTCGCTCATCGAGTTTAGTTTACAATAAAGCTGTTATAATAATATTATGTACCGTTTATTGTTCATCAAAAACATTATTTATTTTGAACTCCTCTTTATTGATTCGGTTATTTATTAATTTGTCAGTATCATTTATCAATTAATATATATATATAGGAAAAAGTGATACAAATAATATTAAATAACGTTCATGTTCATTTATTTAATACATACATTTCAAGCAATACAAATAGTCAATTAAAATGTAACAAATAAATAAAAATTAAATTAAATTTAAAGTTAAAAAATATATAATAATTATATTTACTTTCGTGAATTTTTTATTGAAAATTTATGAAACATTAATTTTAAAAAAATGGTTTAAATGCCAATGAATCGCGAAAGAACTAATTATTTAACTGGTCGATATAAATAAATAACGCACAAATAAAACGTATATATGTTATAAAACGTATAATATGTTAATTATTATATTATCATTTAATATTGTTAAAATATATAAATGATTCGACAATTACTGTCATTATATATTTATATGTACAAAAAAAACATATTTAAAAATATGTCTCTTCTATACATAATAGCTCTAGTTTAAACAAAAAATTCTTACCTCTCATTTGTATTCAATATATAGTTATAATAATGTAATTACGACGTGTATAACATTTAAAACGGTTTTATATACACAATAGGATACTATATATATCAAAATAAACGTTATAGTTATTATAATATTTTATATAAATGTTATATTCTTAATAGAGCGAAGAATATATCGATTAAATTTTTGTCCTATTGGTTGTGAATACTTTTTTGTATAACGTTATAATTTTCGTACGTCGCACTATTTCTCATTTTCAAAAACAAATTGAATACTTTATTTGATATGTTTTTCGATATTCCTAGTAGTTTTCTGAAGCGTAATTCAAAGTATCCTAAAAAAAAAAAATAAAACTACTTAATCATTACTAAAAAAAAACGGCGAAAACCAATCTTCAAAAAATCAAATCTCGTTTTATTTTTGTCATTTTAAAACTAATAATTAGTAACTTATTTAAACAATAATAAAAAATATTAGATAATTGTTTGTAATATGTTTTCAACCATTTAAAATGAAACGAAAGAATTTAACGTAAAATAACATTTTCCCAATTAAAATTCATAGTTCAAGCAATTTTGGTATTCTAAGCTGAAAATTATATATAAAAACCATGGTTTTTATATATTTTTTCCCTACAAATACAAATAGCTTGAATGTGTAACACAATATTGAAACTCGCATCGTCAAATTATTACTTTATTATGTGTGCATTACATGTCTGCAACCCATATTATATTGGTCATGTATGTTGCGTAATATTTTTTAAACGTGTTGAAAAAACTGCAGAAGTATCATCTGACAATTTGTTTAAATAATAAATAACACGTGGTACGTATAAAAATATATTGTACTGTGCTTATATTTGAAAGAATTTCACGCTGGTTGTTAAAAATGATTTTACGTACGATTGTTATCTAATCTTTGTGAGTAGTATAATTCATCTATGTGTACGAGCATATAGTAATTATAATATCCGGTTTTCTCCCCTACCGCCCCATTAGCTGACACTTTTGTTATTGGACTTATCACTACAGGCAACGGATGTTATGAATTTTTTCTGCCCCCCTCTATGGCATGTCATTATGTTTATTGAATGGTTTCACGGGGTTTTATATGGACGAATACAAATAATAATTTAATCTGTAAAACGGGTTTTAGACAATAAAAAAGTTTTAAGTCTTGCAGTACATATGGACCCTATATGTTATATATTATTCGCTATTTGTTGTTCATTATTTAATCGCCCACCTAAACTGGTATAACACGTAAAAATCCGGATGTACGACCGACAACTTTCAAATTTTACGATTTTTAATATCAAATATATAATAATTATAGGTAGTTTATAATATATACATAGTTATTAAAACCCAACACGTAATATGCTTACTATTTATTATTATAATATCGAAAAAAAATGTGGAATATATATTTTTATATTTAATTCAGTTAGTGTTGTTATATTTGTTTGCTGATTTTACTGTTAGTCATAACATCTCTCATAGCTTGTAAAGTTTTTTTGAAAGCTAAATAAATAAATAATAAAAATACATCTCATTTCCAGTTATTTCAAACGCTAATAATTAGACTAAAAAAATCGATTGAAAACATATATTTGTTGAGTTGCATCATAATTTAAAATAATGTCTATAGAAACGTTTACACGACAATATTAATGAAATTATACTTATAATTGCTTTATACTTACAATTTCAATTAAATAATTTATTATAACGTTTATCTGTTATATACATTTTAATATCTGATTTCAATAATAATATAAAGGCAATATCCCTACATAAAATATAAATTATTATGTCAAACAATACATTACTGTACGTTTTGTCGATGTAAAAATTGATAATCACAAAATTAACACACTAAAAACGAAAAAAATGAACTATCGATAATATTATAATGAAAATGCACACGTGTATAATTTATAGTTTTTAAGTTGTAGCTGTTATGTTAAAGTAAATAAAAATATATAGCCTAACAAAAAAAATGAAATGCCGTATTTTGTCTTTATAAACAACTATTAGTATACGAGATAATACACATTCTGTTTTTGATATCGTATTTATTTAACTCTTTCTATTTTTTTAATTTGCCATAATAACGATTTATTATGACATAATAAATGATTATAATTATTGTTACTGTAAAATTATATGTCAAATACACTAACACGTAGATATTCTGTTTTGTTTTAAATTGTATCTTATTCATAAATGTTATAAACAACGTTTTCTGACTTAAGTCAATATGTATTAAATTTCGATGTTAGATAATTTTGAATTAGAATGAGATTTTTATAATAGCTAATGTTACCAAAGTATATTTGTTTAACTCTTTTAATACATACATAATTTTTCGTACAATCTCCATTGCTTAAAAAATAAAATAATTTACTACATCCTTTATAAAGGATAATTGGTAACAAATTCGAAAAGAGAATATTGGTATGTAACAATTATGTTTCCTCATTATTGTAAAAATAATAATTTAAAAATAGACGATTGAATGATTAAAACGAGTAAACATTTACAATAAAAAAATTTATTGTGAAATTCGAAATGACCCTCAATTATAGATTTAGAACAAATTAATAAGTTAAAAATTTATCCAAATTTGGCGTAAAAATCATTTAAGAATTTAACAAAAATTACGGACAGTTTATAATGACTAAACACGGTCTCACTTCATTTGTCTCGACTCAAATACTTTTATTGTATTATTATTTTAAATAAATTGTAAAATTGTCCATCATAGAAATTTTGAATTGCCTTAAAACTAGTCAACTATTGTTAAAAAGTTGTTTAGTTCACTGACTGCATTTTTTTCACAAAATTAAAATTAATAATTATACTTATTGCTTCCTCTTAAATAAAATATGTTCATGTGCATATTACAAAACAAAAATATATGCAGTAAAAATACATAATTAAACTACCTTTCTACGATTAGTATATATGATAATTGAAATCAACTATTGTACTTCAAAATTATTGTTTGTCTTAATGATTGCTAGATGTATTATAATATTAATAATTACTAAATCAGTATCTATAATAATATTGAAAATATAAATATAATTATTGTTAAGTATCTAACACATTGATACGTTTTTATTATGAAAATAAAAATTGGGAATATTTGTTATTTTTGGTTGTTTTATATTATATGAATTATAGTTGTTATTGAAACGGAGTTAATACATAATTATTATGTAAATAAACTAATACATTTTTAGTTAAATTATATATTAGTCTTATATATTTTTTCGCGAAACATTAACTGTATAATGAATACAACTAATAAAAATATGGTATATTGTATTTTATATAAACTCAATTATAATAATTAATTTTGAAAATGTTTTTTAGACCGACAACAAGAGCCTCGATGGGCATACGCATCAACTCAATAAATTAAACGGTAAGTTGAAATAAAAATACCAACGTTATTAATTATGGATACATTTTATATTAAATTATGGTTTTAAGAAAAATTAAATTAAAAATAATATTATATGTGTATTATCTTAATACATAGAAATTAAGATTTTTTTTCAATTCATGTTTAATATTAATATTTTACTATTTTGTGAGTAACATATAATATTAATTATTATCGACTTTGTTATAGTGTTTTAATCATTTCGAAAATTGAATATGTTATAAAACGATGCATTTTACTAGGCGTATAAAAATAATTTTAATGTTATAATCTCTTCTGAATCACGTGATCTTATATTTAGATATTGAATTAGTTTACAATTTTTAATTTTAGCTCCTAAGCATATTTCGATCAAAATATATCTATATATTATGTCAGAATTTATATAGTGTCTAGAAATGAAGTACATTAATATTTAAATGATAATATTGTAATATTTGTGTTTTATTTAACTAAATTACAAATCACATGAAATATCAAACATATTACGGAATTTCCAAAATATCACGTGCATGAATAAAATTATAATTTGTTCAAGTGTATATTAAATCTGATATAAAAATTAATACATTTTCTTTAAACAATTTGCAATTTAAAACACACCGATATATACTATTATTGATTTAACTGGTACGTTTTTAAATATACTGTTCAAAAGGAAATTAAACATAGTAAAATTGATACACATTTATAAAAAAACGTAAATTATTTTTCTTAAATTATTTTTTAAATACACATTAAATTTGATAAATTTCACAAAAAAATAGATAATAGGATAATAATAATAAATAGTTATCTTTATACAGTGGGGTATATAAGTTGAATAGAGAAAATAAAATATCATTATTCAATTAGGGATGCTAATAACAGTCATTATCGAATTTCCTAATCAGAATATTGACCAATTTAGTTATTCATTTTTACTGTATAGTTGCACCTACTATTATGGTGATTATAAAGTAATTACATTCAAGATATTTATGTATATAAAATATAAAAAATAACTAAATACAGTACTTGTACCTAAAATATCTAATTTTATATGGAGTAATTAAATCA
Organism: Geopemphigus sp. TES_GeoC_2020; assembly: GCA_025469175.1. Taxonomy (NCBI): domain Eukaryota; kingdom Metazoa; phylum Arthropoda; class Insecta; order Hemiptera; family Aphididae; genus Geopemphigus; species Geopemphigus sp. TES_GeoC_2020. The sequence goes on from JAIPRN010000169.1 coordinate 81,149, forward strand.
AATATTGTTTTTCATACACGTTTGAAAATATTAAGAAATATAAAATAAATATAAATTATTTTTTGAACGTTAATCTTATTGAATCGTCATTTTATTTATAAAAGATAATCGCGCGTATAATAATAAGAATTTTAACAAAGAAAATAAATTATGGTTGTAATAGTTATAACAATTTTACAGGTTTATTAGGCACGGCGTGCGGGATTCTACTCTATAAAAAATTATCTTTTACACATATGATATCTGCATATTAAAAAATAATATCACCATAACATTAGGTAGAACGTACATGTTACGTTCGTCTTTATAGTATTATACTATTTAAATTTTTATATAACCCCTATAATGAACTTAACAGATTGTTTTGTATATTCATATCTACCTCGGTGTATTGTAAATAATTATAAAATTATCCCATATAATTTTAAAATTCACAGTTTAGCAAATTTTGGATTCAGCAGTGGTTTACAATTATGCAAGCTAAATATATGTTTGTATAATCTTAGACTTATTTACTTTTCTAATTTTTTTTCTTCATGTACATATATATTTGATGTTAAAAAAATTATTGTAAATTACAATTAATATATTTTCACTAAAATGCTATATATTTAGGTTAATTATACATTTTCTAAAATTAATTTTTTATTAAAATATAATTTTAAGCAATACAATTATATTTTAGAAAATGTTTTTAAAATCTTACTATAAAATAATATGCATTCATCGTATAATATAAAATATTTATTTTTTTAAGTTCGAAAAAGTGGCATTTACAACAATAATGATGATAAATAACCATTTTATAACGCATTAATTTACAAATCTAGTCGTATCAAGTTATTCTAAATATAGCAGTTGTTAAATGTATGAAAAATACGTCACTTATATTATACATTGTAATCATAGATTATATGGTTTTAAATAACTACAGCAGTAGGATAATTCGTAAATTTTATTTTTGCCTAATTCCTGGATTTAGTTACGTAGATCACTTGCTATTAATTTGTGAATTAAACAATTTTACGTATGGTGCACTGTTAATATTTATAATTTATTATACATTAGTTCAGTGGGTAGTTTTTATATTTTTCAATAAATATAGAAATACAATAGATATGCGTATATATAAATGCAAATAATCGTTAATAATATATGTAGATAAACATATAGTTAAATAATCATAATGAAAATCTTTTAAATTTATGGATTTTAACCAAATATTGTGATTATTGTCTATTGAATATTATTTCTCAAGTATAAAATGACAGTTATTTGATTGAGATTTTCTAGTATTGTCATAATATAATATACTAGCACTGGTGTGTATAATATAACTCCCATCGTATATAATATACTTCTATTGTTGTTGTGTTTTTGATCATTGGAGTGACTGTGTTACAGTTTTTCGTACTTAGACTTTTTCTATCGACATTATGAGTCTTGTTTTATATTCGATGTATTCATTAACGTGTATCGATTTAGTTTCTATTTTTGCTATATTTCTATAATATATGTATAAAATTTATGGTCAAATTGTATATAAATAAAAAAGTTTGCCTCTAAATAGAATATTTTTCTTATATATATATGAACATGATGATAATGTAAACACGTTATCTTTGTCACTTACTCAAATGGCGGTGATTGTAGGTCACTTGGACTATCGTGACCGACTTGTGTCGTGTCCGCCATGTACATGTACACTGAGACTGATCGAACGTTTTTTTTACAATATTATTGTACGATAGAGTTCACCGTTCTGGTTAGATGGAGTTGATACTGTCCATCACGAATTTAATATTGTCGACACGTGATATTCGCACGTTCCTATATTAACGGGTGTTTTGAAACAATGCCTGAAACGATTGGTTGGGGATCGATTAGGTCGACGAAAATAATATTATTGTATTATAATCTATTCATGAAAAAACTGCGTTATTAGATAAATTTCTTTAGATGAACGGGTTTTTTGATCTTACACCGACCCATAGGTCATACAAGGCCAAGGGATGTCCGGTATATAAATATATATGTTAAATTGCCTTTTGGAAACAGAAGAATAGTTTGTCCATCGCTTTCTATCACCATAAAGATTAGATTTATTGTTTTTCATTATTATATTTACTCACTTATGTACATTTATATTTTTCCTATTAATACTCAAGCCATTACCATAATATACTT
>JAIPRN010000169.1:89995-115591 GCA_025469175.1 Geopemphigus sp. TES_GeoC_2020
GCGAAAAAAAAAAAAAAAAATATATATATATATATATATATATACGTACGCGTCCCATCATTACGGGAATAATAAAGATTATATTATTAAATAAATAACGAAGTGTTCATAATATGTACATTATATTTTTTTGAAGTATATTGAAAATTTTATCCTTTATATAAGTATATTCCGTAAACGGTAACAATGCGTTATTTACGTAGGACTATATTATAAATATTGAATTGTAATTAACGCGTTTGATTTTAATTTTAGAGGTGTATAGAAACAATATTATATTATTACGTGTATAAAATATTTTGATTATTATTATTACTCTATTATTTGAAAGATTTTTTTTGTTTTAGAAAAATTTAAATGTTTACCACTCGTATACTTTTCCTAGTAAATGTATTTATATTGGCCCCTAGCCGAATTGTACGATGCCAAAATTAGTCAATTTCTTACACGAAAATTATACGCATATTTATTATTTAGAAGGGTACAGGGGATATATTGTTAACAAAACAACCATTTTCAGCAATAACTATATCTTGATAAAATAAAAAATTGAAAATATTAATTATATATATATACACACACAAACCACAGTTATTTGCGCATTTTATCGAATAATATATAATATACGATGTCCTTTATTCGTTGACGAAGTAACGGTGCTACGGCGTTGGATCGTTTTCAAATACACGGAGACTTATAACAAAGATACCACCACCTGTTCGATACGAAAATAATCGTACGTTTAAATCGACCTTTCCCAAATATAGACGCGATATTTTCGATCTCGTAATATTATTTACTTCCTATCACCATAATATACCGTTTAAAGCAAAAATTAAAATAAATTCCGTCCCGAGTTAACGCGGAAACCGAAAAATATTAAAATATTTCTTTACAAACACTAACTTCGGTAGGATTATTAATTACCGTCGAATCTACCGTTAGAATAATTTGATCGGTAATAGTTGCTTATGTCCCGAATACAACATTTTTCGCTATTATTATTAATTCGTGCGTCGGGTGGTGCGTATTCTGTTGCAACGCACCGCCGCGATAAATACGCGAACGCGTGATTTTGTTTTTAATTTGTCGCGATTTATTTTGTGTAATTTGTTTTCATTTTGAAATAGTTTTGTCAATATTATTATTACTATAGAAATTACATATAGCTTCTGACGGAAGAAGAAAGTAATTATTATTTTATCGATATAAGTATATAAGATACGTACGTCGAGAAGCGCCCGAAAAATAAATACTACGTTCGGAGATGTAGTTAACGGCTTTTATCCATTTATACTACAATTTCCGAAGTGGATTAACTATACATAAACTCGGATATTTTGTTCTAATAAACGGACATTGCGGCGAATATAGGTTTGAGCGAATCGTTTAAACGGACGTTGTCGGTGTTACGTTATTCGTTTCAATTTGACGTCAATTCGAAAATTGGAATACGCGCGCTTAAAAAACGTTTAAATAATTCGTACGTTAGTGTCCACAATGAATAGAGGCTTTTTTTTGGCTCGTAATTTTATAAATAATTTTTCGAGCGAATGGAAAAGCGCGTGACGCAAAAAGTACAAACCGAATACGGGATTTACTATCGGAAAGTAACGGTCCCGCGAAAAGTAAAAATGCCTACGAAACAATACACAATAACGCGGCGAGCCGCGGATGTTGTGTGGATTTTGGTTCGAGCGGGTTAGTTACCAAGTGCTACTTTCGCGGTTGCGTTATTATTTTGAATACGAGAACGACGACGCGATCGTTGTATTCTTCAAAAAAAAAAAAAACCGAGCGAAGTTTATTTGGATAGATATCGTTAAAAACACGGCACGTCCAAGGTCGTGTGGTAACGTTTCGAGAGCTTTTTTCAATGTCCGAAAATCGATACGGGCCGCGGAAAGTTTTGCCCGTTTTTCTTTCGGCAACTAAAGCGACTCGTACGCGTGAAACCATCGACCTCACGGAGTAAAAGCGCACGCGCGTCGTCCAACCGAGTACGTAAAAGAGAATCGTAAAAACGACGCGCGATATCTAATAATAACTACCGTCACAATAGCCGCGTGAAAATGACGGCGTCATCTAGCGACCGATGGACGAAACCGCGTCGATGTCGCACGTACCGTCATACAGACGGTGTTGTTTGGCATCGACGAACCTCTCATTAGTGAACATTTCGAGCACACCGCGAGTATATATACGACCGAATGACCCAGTGTTTTGCGTGTTGTATAAAAGGAGAGACGGTTAGCACTCCCCTAGACAAGGATGGAATTACACACACATAATGGTCATGGCACCGCTGTTGTGCAACAGCGAATGACCACGTTTTTTTTTATTCCGCCGCCACCCGTTCGCCGTTTATTTTGCCACTGTCAAGATGAACGACGAGGTAACCGTCGCGTTTCGTCCGTTTATTTAACAAACGAGTCGTCGTAAAAGACGATTGCGCACACGTTTGGTTCGCGTTACGTACCGTGTGTGTGGTTTTTCTTACGAGATCGGGAAAACATTTTGCTCTTTATTTTCAACCGGTCGATTTCAAAAGTACGATCGATTCGGTCGAATGGAAAGTCGACGGAGAAAAAACGCCACTTCGTCCAGTTACGAGTATATTATTGAGAGACGAACAAATATCGCCGAAAATTGTCACGGAAAAACGCACTAATGGTTGACATACGACAGCGTTACTGTCCATTCACGCGCGACGACACAGCGCCAAAAACCGAAAGAACAATCCCAACAAATTCCATTAGATAATACGACGTACATATATATATATATATATACAGTGACGTACTAACAGGGGGGGTTATGGGGACAAAACCTCCCCTCGAACATTTTTAGGAAACATTAATTTCTTACTAGACGTATATTTTTAGTCAATAATAACGAAAAATTAAAATATTTTTAAACTTCAATACACGTTATAATATAACGTGTTCATTAAAAATAAATAATCTATTAAAGTTTATAATATATCCTGTTTCGTTAAGATCATCTGATTTATTTATTTAAAGATTAACTCCCCTCCCTCGAAATTCAGGTCTATGTACTCCACTGTATACGTATATATACATATATATTGCGCAAAATTTAAGTTTTCCGAGTACTTTAAACTCCGTACAGTTAAAAATAATTAGAAATAACTATCAATTTTCGAATTTTGTTTTGACTTTAGTCTTTTATGGGGTATTGACGGCATTGGATGGATGGATCCTCGGGGCGATTCCTTATATTATCGATTAGGTGAATACGGAAACGATCGACTTCTTCGTTCGATTTAGAAGAATTGCGTCAAGTACGCGGATAAGTTGTTTTGGTCTAATACAAGTTGTAGTCAATAATAAAACTTCTACTTATTATAACGCGTTTCGAAATGCGTATTCATTTCCGGCGCGTTAACCATCGATTTCTATCAACTGTAAATAATAATCGCTACGATTCGCTTTAAAAAATTCGTCCAAACGTAAACATTTTGAATTCGTTAAACGATTTGACCACTGTCGAATGACAAAACGTGTTCGCGAGTTGAATAATTACGACGATAATAACGTTTCCGACCAATTAACACCAACTTTTGGACAAATTTTGTACGCGTGTGTAGTCGCGCAGTATTTGGTAATTACGCAACCGGCCAGATCAAAACGCTAGGTTTTAAGCTCGTGTCGCCAAAGTCTTTACGTTATTTCGAAAAAATACGAACGTATAAATGTGATCACGTTCAACCGACGTTTGTGCCGTACCGAATTCGCACGCATTATCGTCAAAGAATTAACAGTAGTCACTTGAAACAGAACCGACAAGTGTGTGTGTGTGGAGTTGGATAACACGTGAAATCAAATTTAAATTTGCCCTCCTCGTGTCTAGCAAATCTTCAAGACATCTCACGGATGTCGGGAGTCGGTGATTCACTTTTGTTCCTCGTCACTATCGTTCCCAGACCAATACGATTCAGTCGAACTTTCGGGAACGGCGGATATCTTCCGACCAATGCGCCAAGGGTTCTCTCACAACGGTCGAGAAAACAATTAAAGTAACTTCACGTCATTAAAAACGAAGACCGACAAATCTCTATATTATTTATTTATTATTAAATGTATCGGCGTAATTCATATTTATACAAGTTTGTTACAATATAATTAAATTTATAATATACCGTTATGACATATTTTATCGTAGTAAATAATGAGCATTGTTAAAAAAAAAAGGGATACAAAGATATAAATATTAATATAATATTAATTACGCGGTATAAATATTATAATATAGTCACGGAAGACTGGAATGTACAATAATAATAATAGTAATAATAATAATCATCATTATCACGGAGGTTGGGCAAGTTAATCAATCACGTTAACTCGTTAAATTAAGTTAATATAAAAAGTTAAAAACTTTTAATAATGTCAGTTATAATTTGTTCACGTAACCTTTGAAACAAACGTTGAAAGACCTATTAAGGCTGTTGATCAAAAGCGTAGGTAATTAAAATTAAATATTTTTCTAGCGCCCGTAAAAATTGCCTACACTAAAACGTAAAAACCGCATTCAAAAAATGTTGTATCGCCCTTTCAACAAAGTTTAATTCAATTTGGTTACCTTTGTATAAAATTAACTAGAAATTAAACTCTAGACATAGTCGTTTATTAAGTTTTAAGGGCTAATTTTGTAAAAAAAATTAACTCGTTAAGTAACTCAATTAAAACGAACTTAATTTTAACACGTTCAAATACCCAGCCTTGATATGACGGTAATACAGTGGAATCTGTCGTAAGACTTGTCGGAATTAATTTTTTAATTTCTGTTTATTACAATTCGCCGTTTTATAGGCGCGTATGAAATTTTATTTTGGAACGAACGAATTTTCTATTATAAAAAAAAATTCCGTCTTATTTGGGAAGCCTATTTCAAACAGATTACACTGTATATAAAATTCACACACATACACACACACACACACACACACACACACACACACACACACACACACACACACACACACACACACACACACACACACACACACACACACACACACACACACACACACACACATATATATATATATATGTCATTGAGCAGAAAAACTAAAAATCATTAATGTACGAATTAAAAAAGCCAATCCTACAAGATTATACAGAATTGGTAACGTTCATCATACAATAGGAGTAAACTACATTGTTCTCTACAGATGTTATAGTTGGTTTAAAGACAAATAGTAAGTATATTATTGTTAAAAATCGATTAAATATTATTATTAATATTTAAAACAAATACTTTCGACTTGTGTTACTAATGTTACACAGTATAAACAACTTTTAACTATTTTATTATTGAAATATTCTTAAATATTTGAATAAAAATTTAGAAAATTAATTCATTAATAATAAGCAAACACATCAGAGAAGTTGGAAGTGTTGAGAAATTCACGAATAACGTCAAAAGTGATATTACTATGAAGACGAATATTAACAAATGGATTGTCACACACTCGTTTATTAATCTCAGTTTGACACAAACAGGAGACATAGCGAAACTTAATTTGCGGCATTTGGTTGAAATATTTTTGAAAAACTACCATCTGACAAAGAAAACAAATCGTAATATGTTTCTAATTTTTTTTTAATCGTTAACTTTCCAAAAAAAAAAAAAAAAAAGTACGGTATAAATACTGTATACACTTTTATCAGATAATATTTCGAGAGATTTTCAATTACATATTTTTTTCAAAATTTGGTAATAGGAAATGTTTGAATTTAATTTGTATAAAATTAAGCCACAATTTAAGTTTTTTATAGTGTGCTTTTGCTATAGTGACAATTGTTGGGTGAATGGATACAGCAAATTGACATTCTTTTAAAAACATCTGAATCAGATAGGAAAAATGGTGACGCTCGTTCAATACATTAACACTGATTAAATTACATTCTAATTGTTAAACGTACATACAATACACACATACAATTGTATCTACACATTATTTTTTCAAAAATATGACAAAATTAAAAAAAACTCACAAACGCACTCATTACTGCAGTATAAAAATAATTTAAGAATGCCTTAACTTAAATAAAATAAATTAAAATTACGTATAAAATGGCACCAGTTCTAAAATAAGAGTCTTGTACGTGACTAGGGACTGGATTCCAAGCGGCGCATCACTCCTGGCACTGAATAGTTTTCTAAATTTGGTAGTTCTTTGAAACAAATGAATATGTTTGAAACATACTTATAAAATAAAAATTGGTTATTCGTATATAGTATTAATTTATACCTACCATTTGGTTCAGAGTTTGGTTGAGATTGTGTATTTTTGGGTGGTAATGGAGGTGGTATTATTTTATCCTTATCCATCGAAGGTAATACAAATTCTTCATAAGACGCTGAATGCAATGATTCTGAATAGCCTGAGTCACGCAGTACTGGCGTATCAATATCAGTTATTTCAGAATCCTGAAAAAGGAATACAAATTGACAATACGTTTCAGCGATTTACATTAAAATTATAATAGAAATGTAACTGACACGTCTTAATGGCAATCTTCGTGGTAATGGTGGAGCGTCACTGGTTCTTCTTTCTGGCGCTAAAAATTTAAAAAAAAAACTTACAAATTATGAATTTCATGTTTTCCAAACTGTCTATCTACCCCTTGGAGGCAATGGTGGTGGAGAAATATCTTCAAGCTGCCATGAATTTCTCACACCACTATCCATAGAGTGCCTTTGTAAGTTAGGACTACCAGGTTTCCACAAAGTACTTGATTTTAAATCGACTCTAAATTCCCAACAAAGTTAATAACAATCGTATGAAGAATTTTAGTTATTTACTTATTCTTAATGTTTGATCCTTCAAATTTAAGCTGATTCTGTCGATGTGACACAGTCATCGAACATGTATTGGATAAATTAAATGTCTTGCTGTATATGTCTTCATATTCACCATGTCGTTCGTCAAAGTAATTCACAGTATTTGTATACTCTTCGGAAGAATGGTAATGGAAGTTATTATCAATTGGAACAGACGGTATTGGTGGTAATGGAGAACTAAAACATATTAGACGATAGTTAATTTTCATGCTATTCATATTGTTTTCATAATACGCTCATACTTGATTATGCTTTCTGGTGGAGGTGGGGCTCTTAAGTTTAGTTTTAATTGTACCATGCGTTCTACTAAACGATGATGAAGAGGTTGTACTTCAGATGGAGCTAATTGACCGTGAATTAAAAGTCCATTTTCCACTATTTCAATCTAATTGAAAAAAAAATTATAAGTATACATACACTATATGGCATATATACTTATATATGACACGTTTCAAATTTTTAAATACAATAAATAATAATATCCTACTTGATGATTTATAGACGAATTTAAATGTAAAACATGTGAATAATATTGTGGATTATTTTGAACAAAGTCTTGAGAAAAGAATGCCGACTGATATTTAGATATGCCGCCCATAACATTCGCATCAATTGTCCCTTGAAGTCTCATACTTAATGGATTAATATTCCTTTTGGGTTCATTGGTGTACTGATTTATTAAAAGTTTCAAGTTTTTGTTAACATTATCGATTGTTTCGCAAGCAAATTTAATTGGTGGCACTTCTTCCGTTGTTGTGCTAATAACTTCAAACCATCGTAGAATACCAGGTAAACGTTCGCTAATAATTAAAATGGTACGTTCCAACCAAAGACTTTTGAATTCGTTGTCTCGGTCCACTTGACCTTTATGCGTGGGCCGATCTAACTGGAATGTACATACATCGTTCACTTCATAAAAACGTCCAACTTTTTCTGGAACCATAGCTAAAGGTTTATCTGAAGAAGGTGGACCAATATCTGGAAACGGTTTTACATTGCAAATCTGAATATCTAAACAAATTTAAAAAATGTAATTTTCGTCGATTCTTCATGGATAAAATATAACTAACATTGGGTATCAGACTGTAAAATTGTTTGTGACGGCGGTGTATTTTTTGTTAGAAGTTGGGCAGTTGGGAATTCCGTTTGTAGTCGTTGAGTAAATGCTTCCATACGTTCATATTCTAAACCTCGATAAACAAAGACTTTATTCTGAAAAAATAATTTGTTTCTTGTTTTTCGTCATTGTTCGATAACATTTAATATAAATAATAAATAAACGGTTAGTAGATACCCGAACAAAAAGTGGAAATCCTTGACCATAAAATCCAACTCTAAAATATTCTGGTTCCGGTCGTAATTGAGTAAGAATATTGTCGTAGAATTTAGACTGAGTTTTTAATATCGCGCTTAATCTAGTGTAATCGAACAATCTTTTTTCGTAGAACTCAGATAATTCTTTAAGTAAAGGCAGTCCTTTTTCCCAGCACTATAATTTCAATTACATAAAAACAAACGACGAAATAATTAAGCTTCAAACATATTTACGAAACGTACTTTTCCTTTATCAAAATATTGTATGATCTCATGGTACAACAGTTCTTTTCTTTGCCATTGGCAAATAGACGCGGATGGATCACCTTGTGATACTGGTCCATCCGTCCAAGTCAGTTGATCAGCATAAAGTTTTAGTGTAAATCCAGCTTCGGTGAAATTATCTGCAGACACGTGCAAATCGTGAAGTTTGTAAATGTACCTTAGATACATTTCTTTCCGGTCAAATTCATTTTTGTAGAAGTTCAACAAGTTCACAGTGCACGACATGCGTTTATCACGATTATCGTCACCGCGCATAACGCTTCTATAATCTAATAATCGTTCCAATAAACGCGTAACAGAATGAATGAACACCGAGCCTGTTTCTTGCCAACTGCCATCTTGTTCTTCTTGGTGTACTCGCTCTAACAGACTATATTTCAACATAAACAAAATTGCATTAAAACATTCTATTATCATCAAATGTTCACCATTTCACTTACACTATACTTAAATTTTCCCTACACGCAGCATTAAAAAAGTAATTTTTTTAATTAACAATTGAAATTAGTATCTTTATTTGACTTACATTGTATTAAAAAGTTGTCTGTATTCATCATCTCCTTTGTTTTCACTAATCAAATAATCTAATTTGTCAATAAGTTCCGATTCGACTTCCTTGAAATTTCCTCGAGCTCGTTGTTCACACTCCATCATATCAAAAAAAATATGAAGAGTTGCCTTACGCAGTTCGGCTTCTGGCACCAAGGTAACTTTTAGAAACGGTCCCACCATAGACGGTATAAAATTTATTTTGTGGTCGCCTATTAAATTACAAACAACATTATCAATGGACATTATTATCGAAAGTCAATTACGATTTTACCGAGTTTAGACCATACGGACAATATCTGATAACCCATTAGTACTCTCATATCGCCATACTTTTCAATAATTTTTGTGCGTTTTACACTAGTGAACGTTTCTAATTGAAGTGCTGGTTGGGTGAGAAAATCTACGGCTAATTTAAAATAAGTCGACCACACTTGGTAATCAAAATGTGGCCATGTTTCTAAAAAACAAAATACTAATGGCTTTGCTAACTGTTGTAGAGCCGCTAAAATTACGTTATTAGTAGTCATTTTTATAACCATCCAATCGCTTGGAAACACATCGTGCTTAATTAAGTGTCTAAACAACAGAAACGCTCTTAATAAAAAATCTTTTAATGGTTTACGATCACCTAATTCTTCCCAAAGGCGTTTATAATGATAATCGTCAAGAAGTTGTAATAGAGAAATTAAACACGAAACCATATTTGCCTAAAAAAAAATTCGACATTTATTTAGGATAAAAGAAAAATAGCGAATATACTTACCAAAATAGAGACCATTCTATCTATGACAATGAGACATGTTTCAATTAACATATCTAAAGTGCTAAGACTTAATATCTCCAAATCGCGACGTGAACAAATGTTAACTTTGCTGTTGTCGTGTAATCGATTCAGGTGGAATAGAAATGTTAAAATTTCTCCGAGAATATCTGTACAAAGTTGAATTTCTTCTCTAGCACTAATATGGTGCCTTAAATGTTTACATATTGTTATCAACAATAGATTTCTTGCTTCTATAATGGAACATATAAAAGGATAATTAAAAATTATAAAATATCAAGTTCCTATATTGACGCAAATTATCGTAAGTTTTATATTCATTATTAAAATATTTAACGTAAAAATTCTAATTATCGAAGCTAAAGAAATTAATTAATAATTTACATCTTATTCCTTAATTTGAATTTAATTTAAAATAATATTCCAGCTACTACCATCATCCTTGAACACCTTGCCAGCAACCATATCTTTAATAGCACCAAGTTTAGCCTGTGTCAGTGGTGTAGGCAAATCACGAGAAGGCAAACAATCTAACATTGACACTCCAAGTTTAGCAACTTCAATGATAGGTAACACTTGAACTAATTGGTCAAACACAGCATTTGAACTTTGCAATAATGCAATCTATACAGTAAAAAGGTAATTAAAAATAAGATACTTAATAAATACAAATTTTGCTTGATACCTGAGTGGGTAAAATCATTTCGAAGGATGAACACAACATTTTATCCAGTGAAGCGAACACACGATGTACGTCATAACGGAAACTATCTTCAAATTGGCCACCAGTAGCACGAGAAAATAATAGACGCGACTGAATTACAAATTTAAAAATATATTCTAGGGACCGAAAACATTTTTGTATTGGCTCTTGACGGTCAGTAGACATAACTAGTTCTGCACAATGTTGGATACTACTTAATAACCCTCTAAAATAACAAATAAACGAAATATTGTTTACTAAAATTCGGTATTAATAATTTTTCGTCGTAAACTGTTATATAATTATTATATTTTAAATATCGATATTGCTTAGGCATGATTCGTGCACAAACAGTTTATAATAAAAACTTGATTACTTGTAGACTAAAGCCGCTGCAAAGTGTTCTTTGATGTAAGCGTTCATAACTGGTTTGAAATGTTCAAATTTGCTGTCATAAAGTAAACTAAAAATGCTGACAAGAACGTGGAATACAAGCCCAGAGTGAATGGTAGAATTGCCATCATCCGTAGAGAACATAGAAAACAGTGCGTCTAATATGTCTTGTAGAAATTTGACTAACTCTTCTCCGTCTAAACGTAAAGCTCGGGTAAGGGCTTCTTGAATTCGATGAGGGTGTTCTTTCCATTGTAACAACGACAAAAGGTCCACTAAAAAAGCAATAATAACAATAATAATAATTAGTATCATTATAATAGCGAACGAAGTAAACTATTTTATATCGGTGTTATTTTTTCTAATAATTGCAATTAATAGTCGCATTATTAGACAACGAACGAATGTTGACGTATCGGATGATTCGACGACATGGCGCCTAGTTAGACGCGTTCACCGTTTCACAATACGCCAAATCCATTTGAAAGTCTATAACACGGACTAAATATTTGTATAGTTTTTTACGTGTTTCGTATTTAACGCGTACCGTTCTGTGTCAATTTCGTAGAACACAACATAGTACGGATCGTCATTATTTCCTTGTGGCTACACGTGAATACGGAACCAGGCTCTGGCGAACTGGTCCAAGTAGATGACTCGTGTACACTGGCAGCCAAGCTTAAATAATCGACCGGATGTAGTTTTGTACGTTCGTCGCAACGGTATATAAATAATTCGTGTATCCCGTCTTGTAAAGCCGCTTCTTCGGGTCCCATCAGTCGCGCAAACGATATGCCAAACAGTTTCTTGTTGTCAGCTTTGTCTCGGGCTGAAACGCGTACGAAATCGAGGGCCACGTGATAAATAAATATTATTTAAGAGAGTCGTTTACGAGACCGGAGAACCGTATATAGTAGCCTATACACAATTGTTATTCCGTTAAAGTGTTCGGGCGTTATTTCGCCAAGACCTATGTCCGTATAAGTATTTAACGAAGTAAGCGTTTTTTTACGGGGTCCGTCGACGACAACGATAACATTACAATGCGCCTCGACGTCTGTCAACTCTTTAACGCAATAAACGTTAAGACTAATCTAAACGATATTCGATATGTGTATATATATATATATATTCGGTAAATCGACGTTCTTCATAATTGTAAGTAAATAAGTGTTTTTCATTCCTAAAAAGGTCCCGCAACTAACAATAACCAAACAATGGATCTAATCGAACGTAACAATTTGTTATATAAAATCGCCCTACAAAAAAATAAAACATTTGCTTAAGGATTAGTTCACACAAAGAACGTTTAAACGTGTGTTTATCGTTATAATTGCTTTCACGATGCCTTGTTAACGTAGCAATAACGCGTCTAAATTTCGCGCAAAATTGTGTAGACGTGTTTAATTTTAAAGCGCATTTTGAGAGACGGTAAGACCCCTGTAATTGAACATTTTCCCGTTTTTGTCGACAAATTTTTATTTTTTTTTTTTTTAAATTTACAAAAGAGAAGAATTTAATGTCGGTTTATTTAACGAAGTAATTGAAAAGAACCCTCGATTTAGTAGGACATGACAAAGGGTCGTAATTCGAATAAAATAATAAAAAAAAAGGCTCGGGATCGTTCTGATTTATTGTGACCCGAATGAATAACAAGAGAACCAAATCGTGGCAAGAATTTTTAATTATTTAATAAACAAGCGAGAAGTTTTAATAAACAACGTCGACGGATGACTAAAGTCGATTGAACTGATTTTATAAATGCGAGTCTAACGAGTAAAAACGGTAATCATATGAACAGCGGCATACGTTAGCGTTCGTTAAAAAGCGTTTAAAACTCTTCATGTGAACCAGCGGTAATAACGAATGTTTATCGTATTGCAATTTAAAAGAAAACAGGTTTTTGCAAATGGGTGTAATAAGGTTTTCCAAAAAACGAAAACAGAATTAATTTTAACATTTTTCCTTTTTGACTTAGGAAGGTAAGTACTTTGTTTAATCAGCTAAGTCACTGTAACTTCGTTCCTTTATTCTCAAAATGCGATTTATTTTTCTTCTTTTTTTTCTCTCCAAACTATATAGGCTTGAACACCTTTGTCCTCAATTTCCACTTTACGGGATCCCTCGCATCTTCACACACACCATCCTCATATCTGCCAGTATCACACCATACTACTTATTTTTTAGCCTTTCCCTTCCTCTTCTATATTTCACGTTTATTTTCTTTATCACTTTCGCTGTTTCTGTCTTTTCTCTTCATAAAACATTCCATAATCACCTTAGTTTATTTTCTCGTATTTTCTCGATTATTTGAACCACTTCTATGCTATTTCTTTTATACTCATTTATTACTTTATTTTTTTTAGTCACTCTACTTAATCATTTTAACATTTTTATATCCGTTAAACATATCCTTTGTTCTACTTTCCTTTTTATTGTTTTGAAACATCGTAATCCGTTTAAAATTTAAGTATTTTTTGTTTTTTATCATATTTTTAAAAAAATATTTAAGCATATAACTTATTACTGTCGTAAAAGATGTAAATAAACGGAGTATGCAGTCACTACTGTAACTATATAGTAGTTAAGAATTCAATGACTATTATAACTGTATAAAACATCTATTTTGGAGGATTTGAAGAGCCACACTGGAACCTAACCTAACGTGTCTACGTTATTAATCACTCACTGGAACAATGTCTGTATTCGAAACGTATGTGCGCGATATTGTATTTTTCAATCGGAACGGCCAATCGAATAGTTTCCATCCAACACGGCGCGTTATGGTGGTAAATGATCATCGAATGGTAATCGGTCGACGAATCCGTGCCCGACGCGCCCCATATGCAATGGGGCACGACGTTGCCTTCATAATCGAAAACCGCGACGGACACTTGGATGTTTTTCCCAGTGGACTTGCCCCCTTTCTCGAACTCTCCCCTTTCCAGCGTTAGGTAAAGATCGTTTCTGACGTGCCCCGGCATTATGACGTCTGGGAAACCCATCTTTTTGGTGGTCGACACGTTTTTAAACGTCAACGGGTTCTCGTCGCGTATTTGCCGTAGATCGCCATCCAGCACCCGAACCGATATGACAATACCGTAATTTGGATGACTGGACAGTAAGCTATACTTGTTATTCTGTTTGCGTATCAGAGTGTCGTGCAACTGGAAAAAGTCCTTCTCGTCTGTTTGAAACACCCGAAACGTGAATTCTTTTTCGTCACTGCCGCCGCCAGAAGAATTCTGTTGCAACGTTTCGTTTATGTTTAAAACAGCGACGCCGAGCGGACGTCTGAAGTTAGAGGACGCGGATGGCTGTGCCGACGACGAAGACGAAATCGACACTTTTTTGGACGATTCAGAGTACACCATTTTACCGATTCGCATCACGTGGGCCACGATGTAAAGCTCTCGTGACAGGTCTTGCAAACCGAGTTCCTGAAAACAGATACAAACAAATCGTGATCGAAACTTCAGCTCGTTTTCTCGCTAATTTTTTTTAAAACTTACAGTAAAAATTGTACAGTTATTATGTAATTTTTCTATGTAATTGGAAAAGCCTTCTTTGGATATCTTCACTAAGAATCGTTCACTGGAAATACATATTCGAAATACGAATAATGTGTGCGACTTATACGATTGTATAGCAACAGTTAAATAGTTCGACGTTTTTATACCTAATAAATTTAAAATTTTTTGCGTCGTAGAGTGAAAAATACACCTCGGTCTCTTCTCCAATGTGGTAACCAAAGTCTCGCATACACAAAAACATATGGCGTGTTTGAATTTTAGACGAATCCCTAGATCTTCTAATAGTACCACGTGCCTTAAAAAAATGCCCGACGTCGAGAATATTTTAATGGAAGAAAATTGATCGCGTATTACAAAATACTTACCGATACACCTTGCATGTTTTCAGAACTTAGAACATGCTGAAATTGGCAAACGACCAAAGAATTTATAATTATAATATTTGTATTTAATAGACTTAATTCAACAACAAGTATTGTTACGTACGATTTTATATAATTCAACGGCGCTCATTGTCGCTGGATCAACCATTTCGGCACCACACCTTGGTACTAGGTCAAGTCCGAGTTTTCTAAAAAAAAAAACATCGCACGTATTTGTAATAATAATATATAAACAACGAAGATATAAATACGAAAATAACAACGCTAGAGGAAAAGTGTTATAATACAGGCACGAAGGTATCATGTCCTATATTGTTCCGTATTCGTATGATTTGTTCGATGGGTATCATTATAACATAATATATATAAATGCACATAATTAAAATAATAAAAAGATCAAATTATATTTTTACGACAATAAATTAATAACGATTCTATTTTATTGTTTTTCATCAGTACTTCTCAGTAAACCTATTCAATTGAAATTGACAAATATTATTTCCGGAATAGATTTTGATTAGCGTTAATTCTTTAAAACTTCTTTTCGCTTCTCAGAATATAACGGACGTTAGACAACATCGTAATTTTTTAATTTTTCAAATTATTATACCGCAACTATAAACTTTAGTCTTTATTATTTAAAGACTATTTATAATATAACTATTTATTTACTCTGATCAATAACGTTTGAATCCGTTTTCAAGTCTCATTAATAACGAAAAATGAATTTGTAAGTCTAAATATTTCGACGGTGGTACGTACATAAATCTGTCGTTTAATGTCTGTACCGTATGTTTAAACTAATAAACACGGTGAATATAGGCATCTTGTTCTAAGACATTGTTTGTCAACACTGTCCGTTTACGATAATTTTATCTAGATTTTTAATCGTTTGACCATTTTATGAACATTGATTTTAAAATACATTCGCTTTGACCCCTGTTAATATAGTTAATATATTCTTCGAAGTATTTATGTCACTCTAGACCACAATTATTTCTGTAATACAATATTACAGATTACAGGCAAAAGTCGAGAAATCATTACCATTTTTTCTCTTTCTGAAAATTAATTAAAATTAAACCTTTATCTGTGGTCAAATATTATTAATTGACGAGGCAAAATTATTTTTACGTTCGTTATAAAAAAAATTGCGATAGGTGATTAATAATAATAATAATTAATAATAGACGGCACTCCTTAAATTATTACGTATCGTTTTGGCTTTTAATTGAAATTTATTGAAATGAGCGATAAGTTAAATAATATATATGGGTTTGAGTTTTTTTTATTCTCTACAACGTAGTAAATGATAATATATATATATCCAACGAATTAGCCCAGTATTAATAGTTAACACCACCAAAATAAATATCGGTATTTGAATTTTCAACGTATCAGTATCTTTCTTTTTGTAGATATTTCACAGTCTGCACGCTGAAGATTAATATATATATATATAAATTAAAGATTGAATATACGCATTTTTGTTTAAATAAATTCAGTGAATAATCGACAACTACGGTTGAATTTGGAGAACAGCAACGGATTATATTAACGCGATTACATTATAAAAAAGGTCTTTTAAATTAAAGTAAAAAATATTAAAATGCCGACTTATCATTAGGATCTCCGTAACAATTTAAACCTAATTTCCCTAAGGTAGTCGCATGCTTAAATCCGGCCTCAATATTTCGTACATTTGTTAATAAATGAATAATATTAAAATAAAATGATTCGTATAACGTGTCACGTTTTTAAGACAAATTTAAACATTAAATATTATAGGATTTTAAAAAAATATATACGTAAGTAAACGAATTCATTATACGTCAAGTTTTGAGTATATATATTTGAATTATATACGAATATATAATAATACAATAAATAGAATTAATACTATAAATATTTAATAATTACTAGTGTATTTATATACACATAATTACATTATTACAATGACAAAATAAAGGCTGGGAATTAACGAGTGTTTGAATGTTAAGTTAGAAGTTATTATTTATTAATATGTTTAGTTTAATTAAAGACTATTTTGGATAAGGAACTGATTAATTAACAAATTATATTTACTTCAATGTAACGTGAACTTATCGAATTATTAAATATTTAAAATTATAAAGTTAAATTTTATTTCGTATATCGTATATAATTAAATTTTTCGAACGTGTTTTTCTTTATATTCTGTTATGATAAAAACCATATGTTATATTGGAAGTAAACAACAACTCAATAATAAAGTTGTTCACAAAAAACGGCAATAACATATTTTATCATTTTACCAATATCCTATTTTTGTACGATTTTTAAACCGATAACTTATTTTTTTAATTAATTTGTATTTCAATTAAGTTATATTTTTACGTCATTTTCGAAAGTAACTTTTTACTTGACTATTACATAATTTTATTTAATAAACTCAAATTAAACTATATTAAAATAATAAATATTTGCTGTCTTAGATAAAAATGACTAATGTATATAACGATAATATGATCTAAAATATATATTTGAATATTTAATATTTACAAGTGTATCACGTAATACTTGTATTATTTCAATAGATTAAGTATTTTGCGACATAATACCATATAATGATAAATCTTATATTTGATGTCACAACTAAAAGAATAAAATAATCGTTAATACAAACTTATTATTAATTCTATAAGCTTATATTCAGTATATCTTGTGTGTAATCACAAACTAACCTCATAACATTATCGTTACATCGTCAGAGTTAGAATTAAACCATATAGTATTAATATTGTAGATATTACAAGTATGTGAATATAAATATTTACTAACATGTAGTAACTTGTATAATACATTCAGTTAAGTATCGAATTCAACAAACGATTTTTAAATTATGATAATCTTCGTGGTCTTACTTTGTCTCCCGAGTAACTTGACTTCAGAGTCACAGTATATAGAATACGCGAAAGTTAGAGCGAGTAAATAGTACGAACAATTTTGATAAATTATTCTAAAGCTTTGGTTTCCTACGATCATACATCCGTGAATACGTCGTGTACAACGCGTAGTAATTCAAAAATTGAAACATCTAAAAACAATATTTGTGTTTATTAACAATTCACGTGAGCGATTGTCCTTACTCTCGTGAATCACCCGTAGTAGTCGTCAATGATGCAATGTTTGTGTTTTACGTTATCCGTACATGTCGTATTACACACGAAATATTTAAAATAAAAACAATTTAATACGCTCGTTTTAATGATTTATAATAAAAACATATTGGTACATATAATATTTATTATTACATACATCGTCTTAAAATAACTAAAAATTTCAAAATTGATTATAAAAAGAAAATGTTTTCTTTTTTCGTGAAATAACAATTATACACGTAATCTTAACAAGTCCGAGTTTTGCTGCCAGATTACCAATTCTGACTTATTGTTGAAGTAATTTTTGATGCAATCCCTAACTCAAAACACTTCAGGTATTGAATTCTTCTGATTGCATTAAACAGTATCTTGTTCTTTTGAATATGTATTATGGGATATTTTTCTGTAAAATCTATAGGAACCACTATTCGTTCCTCTCGTAATAGATAATGGATGATACACGTTACTACTATTAAATTATTGACTGTCTCGAAAACAATGTAAATTGATGTAAAAAATACTCTAATTCGTTGACATAATGTGCCGAACGTATTTTCTGTTGTTCTTCGAGTACGACTTGGTTGAAAATACCTGTCATTGAATCTGTTTTTAATTGATATCGAGAGTAGACTATCATCATTGTATTCGTCAAATTAAATGTCTTGTCATTCACAGAAGTTTTGCATGAAGCAAAACTATGTTAGTATTTGGCAAATATTTTGGTTCTGGAAATTTTAATTTTTCGGTTGTAATTGATGTAATAGATTGTCGGGAAAATTTCTGTATCGCTATCTTTTCCGTATGAACATATGTTAACCACTTAGGATACGTTATTCGCGTTACCTAAAAGTAATAACATAATGGAAAAATAAATTTTTATTAAATTCCGGCGATCCAGATTTATCAACACAAATGATCCGTATGTGCTTTCTATTTATGGCACAATGAAAAAAATTCCACAATGCGTAAAATTTTGTTGAAATTTTCGTTAAACTACTTTTCATTAGTTCAGGGATATAATTATGTTTTTTTAATTGATGACCAATAGCAGTAGGGGCTACTTTTATAATAGTACATTCTTCGATTGTTAAAAATCTGTAAAATATAAATACATTCAAATTATTTTTAATATACAATCCCAAAAGACATAGAAGAGACTCGTATAAAATTAAAAAAAAAACAAAACTTAGACACCAATTTAACAACTACAACTAAATCTAAATGCAACGATGATGCGTTAAGATTTTTGAATAACATCGAAGATAAAAAAGAGCAAATACGCTTATTTTATTTTGTTGTTTTCATCATTATTAGTATTAATAAAACACAATAGGATTTCATATACTTTCAAATCTAAATCGAATATTTTGGTAGAAAAAATAATTTATAGTATATGCAAACTCAAGCGGTTCGGAAATTACTGAAAATGAAAGTTCTGATTAAACCGCGGAATTAAAGAAAATATGGCCACCAATTTTGACCAATTTCATCAAATACGTATATACGATACACTATTTACTACTGGAGACAGAAATAAATTATAGTTTGATAAATGCATTTAGAAAACTTATATAAGAAACAAACAATACGAGGAACAAAAGATAAAAACTAAAAAAAACCGAGAGAAATGATTAGTAACGTTAAAACAGACGATACCGAGTGAATATAATGATCTAACAAATTTTATTTTTAAAATAGGGTTTCAATAGTTTCAATATTTTTGCCAGAATTTGCTATGAAAGCAAAAACGCGAGTTTTTATTATAGTTTCCGAAATGGAATTATGAGCATTGATGGCAAAAGTAAAAATCAATATATCATTGGTAAAACTCATGACATCCACAACGACATCTATACGTTTTTACAATATTTGCGGGAAACGATTATTTACATTCAACAACTATGTCAAGTGTTTCGGATATTTCAAATCCCACTACAACTCCAAATACTAATTTTTTTTATTTACAATATATCGAAAACATTTAATTGCTTTATTTTACACATTTTCAAATAAATAGAAAAATAATCTTTACAATACCTATATATTATCTATAAAAGATATAATTTATGTTTTTAATATTATTAATATTTTTAAAAAGAAGCAATAATTCATTTTTTCGTAATTACGAAAACTAAATTCCGCATTTTCATATTTTCTTCGTTTTTTTTAAATTTTAAATTATTTAATATTTCCGTATTTTACTTACCTTAGATACTCAATTTTTCTTCTAGATGAATTGGTTTCTGAACTTCATATATTACTCGGTCTTTTTTTAAAATCCATTATACAATTGCGTAATTCGAACGAACACTCTTAAATATGATTTAAACTTCGTTCGTTATCTTTTAAACGTCTCTGAATGATAATATTAAAACGATCTTCTCTGCTCTGTCCACAGAACATTTCTTCGTCATTTCCATCGCTGAAGTAACTTGCATATAGGAACAGCTCTCCATCGGTTTCGTCTTCTAAAAATACTATGTAACGCCAATAAGTCTATTTCGGCATGTCACCAAACACCAACTAATGAACATTTTCTAAATCCAAACCGGCGTTCACCGCAGCCATAACTTTAATAATCACACAAAACACTTCCGTCACGTAATCGCGCACTACGCATAATCGAGGTTTAAGTCACTATTTAAATCGTGCAAAATAATTATTCAGACATAATGTACATATAGACGTTTTATTAACGGCGTAATATTTGTAAAATATTTAATATAGATGTATTCGTCGATAAAATTGATATTAAATTTAGAACGTTAATGTAATTTACAAATAAAAGTAATAAATTAAGAAATCAAATGATTAAAATATAAAACAATCGAACAAGCATTTAACCGAGGTAACACATCGATAATAGATTTCAAATTAAACGAAACGAAATATTTATGACTGCAATAATACTGGAAAGCTAAGAAATTATATCCCTATATAATAATAATAATAAAATAATATACGTGCGTTAAACTGAAACCGTCACAAGAGCTATATATAGATATCAAAAATGAAAATAAGATCGGTTGTTTTTTTTACACGACAGTGTAAATTTTTATTAACGACCCAACACAAATGATTTAAAAAACAATTTTAACCACTGTTCAATTTGTTAATTTGCATATTATCGTATACACTAGTAATACTAACAGCCGATATAATATGTAAATTGACATTAATATAAAATATAATACCGAAAAATTCGATACACATTTTGATAACAATATATATATATGTATGTATGTATGTGAGTGTGTGTGTGTGTGTGTGTGTGTGTGTGTGTGTCTACTAATTGCGAAAACTGTATAGTAATATTCTCATACGAATACCGTACATAATACTTAAAACTTTTAGGGATAAAGGTTTAAATTGTTAAGTTGATCTAAATTTATTATCTTATGTAACATATATTGCTATAAAGCAATTACACTTTGATATTAGATACGCGTATATATACAAATATATTATACTTATTGCATATTTATTTTTAAATATCCTTGAGATACCAGTTAAAATATACATTTAAATATTAACAGTTAACATGCCATAATTTGAATATATATACTATTAATATCAATTATAAACAATATAAAAAATAAAACATCGAAAGTATAATAAATTTAATACGATGAACAATTTAAGGATTATGGTATATACGCATACATTAAATATTAAATATAACTATTATAATCGATTCCATTGAACTTTTAAACTGTAAATCGAAATCGTGTCGTTTATTTATGAAATGACGTTTTAAACGTGTGTTTATGTTTTACGTTCATAATTTAACAATTTACGCACAATTTAACTACAAATTTTTACGTTTTTTATTTTTAGAACAATCGTGGTCTATTAAATTAGTGAAATATTTAAGTTCTTGTATTTTTCTTCTTCGCCCTTCCCCACTACCAACTATAAGGTATAACTATATGGGATCGGCCATTTAAGTCCCTGTCTCAATGTAGTATATTTGTCATCACACGAATCAAAATTATTTAACGTTTAATTAGACAAATGTATATTGAACTTGTCTCGGAATATTTAAATTATATTTATTGCTTCGCATAAGTAAGTGGGTTCGAAATCAATTAAAAACAGTTTTAAAAGAAAACGTCATTCTCTAAAAATGCTGCCATCTTCAAATATTGTTTCGCGAATGTCCAAAATCGATAACTCCTTTTCCTCTCCTCTTTTTAATAACATTCTAAAAATCACTAGTACTAATCGATTGTATATTGCCGATTTCGAATTAATAATGCAACATTGTATCTTCAGGATACTTATACGGTAATTATCTAAATAATACGGCGCGTACAAAATTTACTATCTATTTAGTAAAATGTACGTCTATAGTGTTTTTTTGTAACGTAAATATTAATTTATAGGAACATAAAAATTAACTACAGGTAAGACGTGGGTAATTATCAAAGTTATTGTAGACTCATGATAGAACACGCAGTGCTTAAATTTGTAGGGGGCGCGGAGGTCAGCTCTTATCATTTAACTTTCAATATTTTAAGCGCGATAATATGCGAAAAATATAACGATATAAAACGTTGATAGTAAAATAATTTAGTGGAAAGCTCATTTTTCGAATACGCCAAAGCCTTCCTTTTGTTTAATTGTACAATTCGAGCACCGAGTATCCGAAAATCGCACGAAAAATGCGGATAAATTAAAAAATATGCGCGTCAATATTAAATCACGAAAACGAGTCGCACGATACAATTTATGAAAATAAACGAAACCCTAGTTTAAATATAAATTACGGACGGATATTTAAACAATATATAAAAAAAAACTACGCGTAATCATTATCCATTACGCACTACAGTAATGACCAATAAGTACGCCATTATGTATACTTTATATATCGTTTTGTTTTCGAACGGCCGTTATTTGTAATTCTTAGCGACGGTTTTTAATTGTTGACGAAATATTTACATATAATTATGTGTAACGGTGTATTATAAAGCAACCGGTGAATAATTACGTTCAAAATTAACATATTGAGATTACTCGACAACAAGAGTACAATAATAATTTTTTTATCGTCATTTGACGAAAAAATGAATATTTATAATCCATACGCTATCGACACAATAAACCGGAATAAATAAAAATTAGACGGGACAACTCGCGTGGAAAGATTGTCACCTTTTTTAACGTTTTGTAAATTCAATAAACAATCAATATTAACGTTTAAATTCTCCCGAAAAATGCACGGAACGAATGAAGGTTTTTTACTGCGTCATTTAATCGAAAGTCTATATATATCGTTCCAAAATAAATTTCTCTACATGCGTATGAACGTTGTATTTCAACAATATATAACTACAAACACTTCATTAGTATGTGTACAAAATAGATTAATCGGGCGATACGACTATAGGATTTTATTATAATATAGCAGGGAAAAAAACTCGAATCGTCGAATAATTTTTGTTTAATGACAAAAAAACAACACACGACAATTGATAGATCGAAATTTAAATATTTCCTCTTCTCTGTTCAGTAAAAAACGGAGTTTTTTAAAACTCATACGCATTAGTGTATGTTTGGATAGGTGACATTCGTACAAATTGTACATGTATAAGTACACTCGCGCATTTAATAGATACACCCACACACACACACACATACACAACGTAAAACCGTTTTGAACCTTTAATTTTATATATTTAAACATAAAAGTGTGTATCGTATTTTTTTTTAACTTTCGGTTCCCGTAAATAGAACAATAAGGATACTTTTGATTATACAACACACGAGTGTTTTGTAAATTTTTTTATTTTAAATAAACGAAGAGATTCGTTCGCACGTAATGTGATTATATATAATATATATATATATATACGCTTGGATATTCTCATCGCGTGCGAAACTCCGAACTTTCTTTTTTTGCACATTACGCTGGTGACTACAACGATATGTATTGCTGACTCGCACAAAATATAGCTACGGCAACGTCAATTTGTCGGGGCGAGTAAACGCGTAAAATTTATTAGAATCGAAGAACGATCGCGATTTAACAGTCGGTCTCCCACCTTGCCGGCCGGTTGGTACATGAACGACAGGGGAAGGGAAGGGATTTCAAAGCGAAAAATGCGAAACGCACGGCCGTCTACAACCTATTGAGTGTAGGGTCGGGCAAGGACAATTTTTTTTCGCTCGAAGCGTCGCGTATTATATTCCCCCATTGTTAACTGCGGTGCTAAACCTATGTTCATTTTATACAGTACGTTGAACGTTCGATAATATTATTCGTATTATAAAATTTATTTTTAATACAATAACGATTTTGTTTGCGTACAAAACGTGTGTATACAATATGTATTAAATATTAATTAACACAAGCACAAGACGGTGTTATTTTAACAAACTAAAAGTCATCGGGTAATAACATTTTCGTCCAAACGTTGTACATAGAAATTATTCTAGAGCAAATTACGTTTTGAACAATTGCGTAAATGAAAATTTGAAAACTAAAATACAAATTTGGTTATTTTTCCGATAATATATAATAAAATTGAAAAATTTTATAAATTCTATCGACCCAGAGATAGTTTAATACGTTTTAATATGAACGCGATCTGTCAGCCTTGACGGACAATATGGAATGACGAGGAAGAGTAGAAAATTCGACGAGTGTCTGGATTTGTAGAGCTCACTCGCCGGGCGCGTAGAAAATATTATTTAAGAATACTGAATAAATACGAGAAAGTATATAAAAAACGCGATAAAGATAGAAACACATAAATTGTTTTTCGTTACTAATTTTTTTACGTTAAAAACACAAATTGTTCTCCTTCTTCGGCTCCTAATAATGAACCAACCAACAGCAAAACTATAAACTCTATGGTTAGGCAACGCAAAACATACGAGTCCATAAAGTGTATCCGCGCCCCCGAACACATTTCTCCGCGTACCTAAGAAAGAAATAGCCCAGCCAAATTTCAATTGGTTTTAAACCCATTTCGAATTTGTACCGCGACTGAAACGAACAACGAGAGGGTGATAGGGGGGGGGATCGTGGAAATTTGTCGTTCCTTATACAAAAATTATACCACCCTGGAACACGTGGTGGTCCGTGATCTAGGTACAATAGTCGTAACGAACGCTCGACGGATATTTTCAACGGCGACATTTGTATAACGATATTAGCGACAGAGGGGTGGGAAAATGGTCGGTGTTTCGTTGGCGCGGCGTTAAGGAGGGGGGGACAACGACGAACGATATTTAAATATTATTTTATGACGATGGTACGTGCTACAGGTGCGGGGCGCCACGTATGGCACGGTACCGTCAGGCGGCGGCGAGCGTAACTCGGTCGGCGGCGAACGAACGAGATTGTATACCGGTTTCGCCGAGAGCGCTGTACGCGTTCCAGCGGCCAACCCGCGCGCAGTACGCGTACGTCATACAACGGCGACAACAACGACGATACACGCAGCACACCAGCAACGGCGACTGCATCGACGGGTGTGGACGAGCGGATCGTCGTCGCCGATGAGATAACTTTCAACTCGTCAGTTCTCGTGCCGATCGCGGGAATTAAACGACACGGCGGCCTCTGAAACGGAGCGAACATCGGTAACGTTTTTTTTTTTTTTTTTTTTTTTTTTCCGACGGTTTTTTT